>PVJD01006790.1:0-93233 GCA_004026545.1 Mormoops blainvillei | reverse complement strand
CAGCAGTACACAAGGGTTCCAATTTCTCCGCATTCTTGTCAACACATTATTTTCTGTCATTTGGCAGTAGCCATCCAAATGGGTATCAGGTGATATTTCGTTGTGGTTTTCATTTTCCTTTCTCTAGTGATTAGTAATGTTCAGCCTCTTTTCGTATACTCTCTGGACATTTATGTCATCTTTGGGAAAATGTCTATTCTAGTCCTTACTCTTATTTAATTAGGTTATTTGTTGTTTAGTTACAGGACTTCTTTAAATAATCTGGGTATTAACTCCTTTACCATCTCTATGATTTGCAAATATGTTCCCCCATTCCACAGACTACCTTTTATCACTGATTATTTTCTTTGATGAATAGAAGTGTGGTATAATATGTACATTTTTGCTTTTGTTGCCTGTGCTTTTGGTGTCATATCCAAGAAATCATTGCCAAATCCAATGTCATAAGTTTTCTATGCTTTTTTTCCCTGGGAATTCCATAATTTTGGGTCTTACATTTAGATGTTTAATCCACTTTGAGTTAATTTTTGTATATGAAATAAGACAAGGGTTCACTTTTATCATTTCACATTGGGCTACCCGCATTCCCCAGCACCGTCTGTTGAAGAGACTGCCCTTTCCCCAGTGAGTGGTCTTGGCACCCTTATCGAAAATCATCTGGTCGTATACATGAGGGCTTATTTCTGAGCTCTCCATTCTATCTCATTGTTCTACATGGGCTCCGTATAGTTGACTTAAAGAAAGGAAGGTTATTTTGGTGTGGCTAACCTAATCACATGAGCCATTTGAGAGTAGAGGTTTCTCGCTGGCCAGTCACATGAGAAGCGGCATAAGCGGGATTTGACAAAGGCGCGTTGCTGAGATGGAGGAGTACATGTGGCTGGGACATGTGGCTGGGACCTGAGTGCAACTCTAGGAGCTGAGGGTGTCCACTAGTTGACAGCCAATGACTGCAAGGAAATGAATCCTGTTAAAAATCTAAATGAGCTTGAAAGTGGGTCTTTCCCTAGTCAAACCTTCTGATGATGACACAGACACCCAACATCTTGATTTCAGCCTGATAAGACCCTGAACAGAAGGGACAAAAACTGTGAGATAACAAATCTCTATTATTTTGAGTTGCTAAATTTGTGGCCTTTGTTACACAGCCATGGAAAACTAATACACCCGGGCTACACCTTCCTCTTTCTTTCGATTCTAATTGCTGGGGTTGTTGTCCATTGAACTCTGTGGCTCCTTTATTTTTACCAGAGTCGAGACTGGCTGTAATATTTCTTTCTTTTTTATTTTTTCCTCTTTTATTTACTTACCTTTAGGAAGAAATTTTTAATTAATCCATTAAAGTTTATAAATAGGTACTATGTATACATGATTCACAAATCAAAATATATAACTAGATATGCAGTAAAAACTTTCCAGGCCAGTATTATCCCTCATCTTCCCCCATTGTCACCTGCCAAACCCCTCCCCAGGTAACCATTGCTATTAGTTTCTAGATACTCTTCTTGAGTTGTTTTTAAATGCATATATGTGACAAAGACTGTTAATTATTTATCGAGCCTCCTCTTCTTAAACAGTATTATAATTTTTATTTGGGCATATGGTTGCCAGGAATAAAAACTGTATTCCCCAGGTTCCCGCATTGCTAGGTGTGACCAGGTATGTACAAAGAAAAGGACCATGTGCCAACTTCCAAGAATCTTCCTAGATGTATGCCCTTTGCCCCTTCTCATTCTCCTGGATGCTCCTTCTCATCACTTCCTGGAAAGTGGATGCTTATTTGGATGGAAGACAAAGCCATGCCCTAAGGATAGAGGGCCAATAAACTGGAAAGAAATTGACTTCCTGAGAGTATCACTCAACAGAGCCCATGTCTCAGTTCAGGACCGCCTTCCACTACAGAGAAGAATAATCTTTTCTCTTTTTTAAGCCTCTGTTTTACAGGGCATTATCACTTGAAGCTGAACCTAATTCCTGACTAGTATAATATTTAAGAAAATATAAAGATACATTCTCCCTACCCCTTCTTTTACAAAAATAATAAACTATTATATAATTCAATATTGCATTGCTCTATATAGGCAAAATACAGATAGTTTGTTTCTTTGACTTAACAATGTATCTTGTAAATTTTTCCATTTTGTACTGTCAGGGAGGACAGGAAGCAGATGGCACACTACAAACAGGTGATAAGGAGAAAAATAAAAGGACTATTTATAAAGAGTTGGGCAGGGTTAGGAGAAACCCGTAAGGGAGGTGGAAGCTACAGTGAGAAGCCACTGGTATCCTGAGACCTGAAAAGATAAGTGGATGAACTTGTTATCAGGACCCAGAGAGATGTGTTGCTGCAGGACAGGGTGACTGAATGGGAATGTAGCTTTTGACAGAAAAACACAGCCACTGGAAACCTTCACCTCAGCAGGGAGGGAGCCCAAGGAATATCCTGCTCTCTTTCGCCCCATGGATCTCAGTTTATGCAGTCCACAAGGTCAGCTCCCTGGAGCCCAGAGCAGTATGGAGTAAGGTAGAAAGTACATTTAGAGGGACAAGCAGAAAATACCCAGCACTCTCCACCCATGTTACAAAGTCCCATCAGCTACCATGCCATCCTAGGGTAATGTAATTTAGTCATATTCTAAAATCATCAACGTTTAGCCACTACATTGCTTTCCATTTAAATTAGTGGGGGACCTACAAATTCAATACGATCTCTATCAAACATATAATTGCAGAAATGTATAAGCTGACCCTAAAATTTAAATAAAAATACAGAACTCCCAATAGAGGGGAAAAAATGCTGAGAAAGAAGAGCAAAATTGGAAGACTCACATTTCCTGATTTTAAAACTCACTACAAAGCAACAGTATTCAAGACATTGAGCTACTAGCATAAAGATAGATATATAGATCAATGGAATAGATTGAGAGTCCAGAAATAAACGTATGCATTTATATTCAATTGATTTTCAACAAACGTGCCAAAACTATTGAATAGGGAAAGAACAGTCTTTCAAACATGTGACACTGAGAAAACTGGGTATCCACATGAAAAGAATAAATGTAGGCTCCTTCCTCACACCATATATAAAAATTAGATCACAATGAAACAAAGAGCTAAGTGTAAGACTTAAAACTACAAAACTCTTAGAAGGAAACATTAATGTAAATCTCTGTGACTTTTGAGTAGGCAACACTTTCTTAGATATGACACCAAAACCATAAACAGCCAAAGAAAAAAAATAAACTAAACTTCATCAAAATTTAAACTTGTGTGTCATATGATACCATCAAAAAGTGAAAAGACAACCCACAGAAGAAGAAACAAAATTTGAAAATAATATATCTGATAAGGATCTAGAATTTAGAGTACACAACCAACTCTAATGATACAAAAATAAAAAGACAAATAACTTCAACAAACAGTGGGTAAAGGATTTGAATAAACAGTTCTCCAAAGAAGATATACAAACAGTCAATAAGCACATGAAAAGGTGCTCACTGTCACCAGTGATAGAGAAATGCAAATCAAAGCCAGCATGAAATACTACTTTATACTTGCTAGGATAGGCGTAATAAAATAAGCAAGTAAATACATAAATAAAGTAACAGGTGCTGACAAGTATATGGAGAAAATGGAACCCTCATGCAATGCTGCTGGAAATGTCAAATGGTACAGTTTTGTGGAGAACAGTTTAAAATTCATCAAAAAGCTAAACACGGAATTACTGTTTTATGGCTATTCCTTTCCTAGACATATAACCAAAAGAGAAGAAAACATAAAAATATGTACATGAATGTTGTATTTTTGGGCTCATAAGAGCCAAAAATAAAAATAATCCTAATGTTTAAACAAAATATGATCTATGCATATAATGAAATATCATTCAGCCATTTTTATGTACTAATACATGCTACATCGATGAACTGCGGAAACATTATTTTGAGTAAAATAATGCAGACACAAAGGCTAATTATTTGACTCCATTTATATGAAATTTCCAGAATAGGCAAATCCATAAAGACAAAAAGCAGATTAGTGATTGCTAGTGGATGGGGAAAGAGGGCACTGGGAATGACTACTAACAGGTATAGGGTTTCTTCTTGAGATAACAAAAATGCTCTGGAATGACAGAGTGGAGAACCACATATAAATACACTACAAACCACTATACTGTATACTTTAAAAGGGTGAATTGTATGTTATATGATCATTTCATTTAAAACACTGCAAAAAAATTAGCAGGGAAGGGGATGGGACCGACAATTAGCAAAACACAGCTGCTACCTTCCTCACTTCTCTAAAGAGTGACAAAGCCGAATTTGAGAATTGTGACCTCTTTCTTCCACTCATGCTGCATTCTCCTGAGCCTCTGCCAGCACCTTAGCTGAGTGGGGTTCTTTACCTGATAGGGTATTTGGACTGAATGTTTGTGTCCCCCAAAATTCATACATTGAAATGCCAGCCTCCCAAATAATGTGATTAGGAGGTGGAGCCTTTAAGGATGTGATTAGGTAATGAGGACAGAGCCCTTGTGAGGGGGCTAGTACCCTTATAAAAGATCCCTTATTCCTTCTACCATGTGAGGACACAGCAAAAAAAGCACTGAGCATGATGAACCAGAAAGTGAGCTCGCACCAGACACCGAATGTGCTGGTGCTGTGATCTTGGACTTAGTGGCCTCCAGAACTGTGAGAAATAAATGCTTGCTGTTTATAAGCCACCTAGTTTATGATATTTTGTTATAGCAGCCCAAATAGACTAAGACACAGTCTCAACCTCATTCCTCATAGCCAAATCTCATTCTTTTAGTATTTCAGTCTTTGGTGGTCTTACCTTGATTCATTGCTAAAGTGAATCCCCTGGGTTTCAAACATAGTCCACTTTGCCTGCATTGTATAGGAGTAATCAATTTTCTTGATTACTGTTAACTGAGATTCATCACCCCAACCAGTAGACTCACCTCTTTACCTACCTCTTTAAAATCAAAACAAAGCCGGAACCTGGGGTCCAGAGAGCATGGTAGCCATGGCTCACCTCTTCCCACAACCACATCCAAATTACAACTAAAATATAAAACAACCATCACTCACAACCATCAGAAATCGAGTCAAATGGAAGTCTGACAACTATGGAATTAAAGAAATGACATTCAGTGAAACTGGTAGGAGGGGTGCAGATGCAGGGGTACAGGCTGGTCCCTCACCCATGTGTGGTAGACAAAAATTCAGAAGGGGTATCTCGGGAGTGAGGAGTCCCAGTTCCACACTAGGCCCCCAGCCCAGGGTTCCAGTGCTAGGAAGATAAGTCTCCAGAACTTTTGCCTGCAAAAGTCGGTGGGGATTGAGTCAGTGGAAGAAACTGCTGGAATCCCCAGCAGTTCCTTTTAAAGAATTCACACACAGACTCATCGACTGAGACTCACTCCCTCTGAGCTCCAGTGCTGGGGTAGCAGCTTGAAGGGCATGAGTGGCATACTGGGAGAGGCCGACATGTTTAGCATTGTGGCAAGCAGAGGCCATTGTGCCTTTTCCGAGCCTTCCCCCTGCAGAGCCACGGAGCCAGTAGGCTGGTGCCATATTTGAGACTGCATCAACCTGGTTAACATATTTGACCGATCTTGGAGATGCTCAGACACTCTGCCTTACTCAACTTACAGCTCATCCAAGTTGCTTTTCCATATGAATGGCAGGTCTTGGCTCATGCTTTACAACTTCCTAAATCCTATCAAACAAGTAACAGCTGGCCTCAGTTAGCTCTAGGCCTGGCACTAGCAGCAGCCAGCCTAATTTCACAGGTTGGCTTCGCTCGAGGATCTCCAAACCCAGCACAAGTAGCAGCCATCTCAGATTACTTTATAGCTCAGGAAGGGCAGCCGCAGGCAAAACACAGGTGGGGGTTGACCTTGGCCAGCACCACCTGGTAAATCCTAGGGCCAGCACACCCAGTGAACAACTACAGGCCACTTTGGAGCACCACCACCCTGCCCCTGCACAACTGATCCTCCATGAAGGGCTGAGATTGGTGGTAAGCGGTCACGGCAAATCCTTGCAGCTGACTCGCCTGGGTAAATCCCTCCAATTGATTTGCCAACAGCAACCAAGTCTCAATTACAAGAGAAGACTGTACTCAGCCCACATGAAGGGCACACGGTGAATACCCAGCTCGGGTGATGGGGAGGTTGTGCCACTGGACCCTATAGGATACCTACTATGTTAGGGCACACTACAAGACATGGAATCAAAGCAGCTCTACCTAATACTTAGAAACAAACACAGGGCGGCTGACAAAACAAGGAGACAAAGAGACATGGCCTAAAGGAGAGAACAGATCAAAACTCCAGAACAAGAGCTAAATGAAATGGAGATAAGCAATCTATCTGATGCAGAGTTCAAAACACTGTTTATAAGGATGCTCAAGGAACTTAGTGAAGACTTCAGCAGCATAAAAAAGATCCAGTCAGAAACAAAGGATTCACTAATTGAAATAAAGAACAATTTACAGGGATGAAGTGGATGAAACCGAGAACCAAATCAATGATTCAGAACATAAGGAAGCAAAAAACAACCATTCAGGACAACAAGAAAAAAGAATCCAAAAAAATGAGAATAGTATAAGCAGCCTCTGGGACAACTTCAAGAGGTCCAACATTCGCATCATAGAGCTGCCAGAAGGGGAAGAGAAAGAGCAAGAAATTGGAAAACTATTTGAAAAAATCATGAAAAAAACTTCCCTAATCTGGTGAAGGAAAGACACATGCCAGCCCAGGAAGAACAGAGTCCCAATCAAGTTGGACTCAAAGGGGACCACACCAAGACATGTCATAATTAAAATGCCAAGTGTTAAACATGAAGAGAGAATCTTAAAAGCAGCAAGAGAAAAGAAGTTAGTTACCTACAAAGGAGTTCCCATAAGACTGTCAGCTGATTTCTCAAAAGAACCTTTGTAGGCAAGAAGAGGCTGGAAAGAAACAGTCAAAGTGATGAAAAGCAACAACCTACAACCTAGATGACTCTATCCAGAAAAGCTATCATTTAGAATGGAAGGGCAGATAAAGTGCTTCCCAGACAAGGTAAAGCTAAAGGAGTCCATTATCACCAAGTCATTATTACATGAAATGTTGAAGGGTCTGATTTAAGAAAAAGAAGAAGATTGAAACTATGAACATTAAAATGACAACAAAGCCACAACTATCAACAACTGAATCTAAAAAATAAAAACAAAAACAGAAACAAACTAAGCAAACAAGCAGAACAGGAACAGAAGGTATGGTGATCATTTGCAGGGTTATCAGCTGGGAGGGGAGGGGGGAGAAAGGGGAAAATGGTGTAGGGATCAAGAAGCATAATTGGTAGGAACAAAATAGACAGGGAGGTGTTAAGAGTAGTATAGGGAAGGGAGAAGCCAAAGAACTTACACGTATGACCCATGGACATGAAGTGAAGGTGAGGGGATTGCTGGAGGGAAGGGGAATACTGGGCACAGGGGGGCAAAGGGAAAAATAATTTGGAAAATTGTAACAGCATAATCAATAAAATATACTTCAAAATATAAATAAAAGTAGGCAACTATGGGAGACTTAAACTCTCTAGTTATTAGCTGGAAGTTTAATTCCTCCCAAAAACATCTGAAATAAATAAATAAATAAATAAATAAATAAATAAATAAATAAATAAATAAAATAAAAACAAAGTCAGGCTTGACTTTCAAAGTTCCCATTTTGATTTTTAAAAAATAGGCACAGGAAATGCATATAAAAAATACTATGTAGAAATCAAGTCCAGACCTTGAATCAAAATCTATGTAGTGGTTGAAAATTATAGTCATAACCATTGATTCAGCTTATTTATTTGATGTTTTAAAATTCCAGTAATTATTTCTGCAACAAATATGGATACTATATATAGTACTTTGATGTTATCTGTTTTTTAAAAATAAAGTCTTTGCCCTGGTCAGATGGCTCAGCTAGTTGGAGCATTATCATGTACACCAAAAGGTTGTGGGTTCTATCCCCAGTCCAGGCACAAATGGGAGGCAACTGATAGATATTTCTCTCTCACACTGATGTTTGTTTCTCTCTCTCCCCCTCCACCCCTTCCTCTATCTCTAAAATCAATAAACATATCCTCATGCGAGGATAGGGAAGGGAAGGGAAGGGAAGGGAAGGGAAGGGAAGGGAAGGGAAGGGAAGGGAAGGGAAGGGAAGGGGAGAGAAAGAGATTTTCGGTTCACTCAGTAAACTATCTAAAAAAGGGGGGAAGCCAAAAATGGCCAGAGAGGAGGTCTTAGGTCTTGATTTTTAATATAACAAGACTGCCTGACTATGTTACCTGAAAAAGCATTCCACCCTGGGGCACCTGAGCCTCCAAATACAAGGTTATGGGATAAGGAAGGGAAATTCTGACAGTGAGTTGTAAGAAATAATGCGAGAGGCCATTCCCATTCCACCCTTTGATCCCTGAACCTCTGGATCATCACGGTAGAGTGGGCTCAGGGTTAGAGCAGAGACTGCATTCTCTGGAACAGCACCTCCACTTCAGTGTGCGATTCAACGATTCTTTTGAGCTAGCTGCTTCTGGATGATGGGGCATGGGGTGAGACTAACAGATTCTGAGAACATGAGCCCATTGTTGCACATCTTTGCTATAAAATGTGACTGTGGCTGGGGTCAGTGCTGAATGGGATAACATCATAAAGGATAACATTGTCAACAAATGCTAGAAGAGACAATGTGAGAAGGGAAAGCAAATCCACAGCTTGACTATGTATTTAGCCATTAAGAACAAAATGCTCCCCCCCCCCCCATGACAAAACAGGTCTCATGTAATCAACCTGCCACCTGGCGCCTGGCTGATCCCACCCTTGGTCTCCACTATTGATAGGCTGGGTACTCAAGCTGTGGTGACAGCCAGATCACCTAGGTGACGATAAGTCCCTGCTGCCGTGGTCATGTTATACACTGTCTCGACAAGCGAGGAGTGACTGGGGAGAAAGGTAGACTGACATGTACAGTGAGGATCGTTTTGTTCCCCTGATTACTGAGACGCTTCTCTGCAGAGCGTGACCTTTGGTGAGTATTCACATGGGTGAGAAATATTTTCACATTCTGTTCCCATTCACTCTATTCATACATACCTCTCCCACAGATTTCTTTGTCCCAACCTTCTGGTCTTGTTCTTTCTCTGATATTCAGACCAGTACATTAGTCACTGCCTGGAAAGTAGGGTTGATTCATATATCAGGTCATTTTTCCTCCCACGCAAAGCAGATGACCAAATGCCCACCTGGTGTTCTGTGCACTGGGAAATTTTTCTCGCACCATACTTTCTGGGCCTTCCCTAGGTGAGGCAGAAAAGCATGGCCATGTGTATTTGTGGAGCCAGCACACTATATAGATCCCGTGTGTGAACCAGGCCTGTGCCTTTTCCTCTTCTGTTAACTGCGCATAGGGAATCCCCAAGTGGCCTGAAGTTGAATGAGAGGTAGCTGTGCGTTAGCACAGGCTCCATGGGAGCCTGGGCCTCCTGGTCATGCAGTTACCTGTGCCTCCCAGACCTCCTCAGCCTGGTCCTGGATACTCTGTCCCCATTTAACATTGGAAATGCTGCTGCATACGTAAAAGTCTATGATTTTGTGTGTCCAGTAACATCTAGTTTGTGATGGGTGACTTGGGACACAGACTTGATTAGGATGCCGTAATTAGACAGTCAATCAGTCTGTACCAGGACTCAGTAAAAAGCCAGGAGCTGCTTTTCAAAGAGGAAACTGTTGTCAGGGGAAGGAAACATGACTTAACTCTGAAATCCTGGGACCCTGGGTCTTATCAGGGGTTCCATGCAGTATTTCTGTCTGCAAAGATGCTTCCAAGGCTACAGCATCTGCTGGGTTATAAGGCCCATGTGGCAGGGCATTTTATTCCACAGCCTTGACTTGCTAGGGAGTCTTTCCATTGGGCACCAGTCAAAACTAGCCCAGTATGTGGGTCAGAGCATCATGCCCAAATATAGTGTATGTTGCCTCCAAAATCAAAAGCAGCCCACCAAGCATTGTGCCTCTTTGTCTATGGTGCAAGATAAAAAGTGAAGCAACTTATTTCTCACTTTAGGGGGCTATCTAAATATGCCCCAGGCCCCTGGATGGCCACAGAAACATCCCTACTATGGCCAAGCTCTTTGCTGGGCTTATTTCCCATCCTCTGGTATGCATGTATTGTTTTGTTTTGTTTTTTCACTCTAGCATCCAGGGTCTTTTCAGTTCACTAGGTCCAGCTCATATAGCTTTACAAATACAGAAGACCAATGTGACACTGTCAGAGAGTGAGATGACCGAGTTCCCTCTGGACCATGCTGTGACAGAAATAGAGTTGACATAGCCCTTAGGTAAAGCTGGAAATATACTAATCTCCCTGCTTCATGAAGGCAGACTGTTTTGGACTGTCTTTACTGTCAGCAATAAACAAAACAGTCTCTCATAAATCAGTAGCAGAATACCAATAGTGGGTAGTGAGGGTCTGTGTGCTGGTAAAGATACTATGTATCCAGAACCTCAGCTAAGATTGGAACTGCTTCTGAAAAAAAGTCAAATAATCTAAATGCTCCAGGACCTCCTGGCTTTTGCTCTATCCAAACAGATGAGGCGAATGGTTTATGGTAGGAATTATCTACTCTGTTTTTTCAGTCTTTGATTGAGTCATGAATCTGTAATTCCTCCAGGGATGTGATGTTGCATTTTTTTTTAAGACTTTATTTATTTATTTTCAGACAGAGAGGAAGGGAGGGAGAAAGAGGCAGAAACATCAATGTGTGGTTGCCCCGTGCGCACCCCCTACTGGGGACCTGACCTGCAACCCAGACACATGCCCTGACTGGGGAATCGAACCAGCAACCCTTTGGTTCACAGGCCAACGCTCAGTCCACTGAGCTACACCAGCCAGGGTGTGATGTTGCTTTTGGTTTACTATCTTGGATTAAAGATCAGGATAGACACAGTTCCGGGGGCTTCTATTCAACCCCTTCTTACTTAATAATGCTCACTCCTTGGGTCAGGGAGCCAACATGAGGGTTCATCAATTTGCAGGATATATCTGTTATCACTGGACTATCTGGGACAAGAGAAATAAGCACAAGATGGGTCCAGGATCCCGCTGGACCCACTTTGCAATGGGCTGGAAACAAGACTTCATCTATCACTTAGGGTCTCTAAGCCCCTTCTCAGCAGGAGGATCACAATAGTGTTTTGAGTCTCCAGAAATTAGTATCACGTTAGAAACAGTATCTAGTAACTCAAGAAAGGTCACGGTATAAACTTTTTCTGTTGTATAGTCACTCTTGTAAATGACTGCAAGCTCCTCCAAGGAAGGTTTGTGGCCACAGTGTAGAGTCCTCCTCAGCAAGTGTTACCTCCTGCTTAATCAAGGGGCTCCAGGCCATGTCCTGTCTTAGATCTGGAAACTGCACAGGAGCCCAGGTCAAATTTCTACCCACCTTTCCTAGCACATTTTTCTGCTTATCAGGTCAAGCAGTACCTTAGAAGTCTGTCTATCTATTGCACTCCTAAGGACCCATGACTGATTAGCCACTGTCACAGATCCCTGTGGGTCAAAACCTCTGGCTCCACTCAGGAGCCTCGCGGCTTGTTGCAATAATGCACTCCCCTTGTCTCTTGCTGCCCCTTGGCCTCCACCACTCCAGATTCCATTATTCTCGCTGAAGCGCCCCTGCAGCATCTCCTACCCTCACTTCCAGCCCAGAGAGCACAGCCTCCATGGAAATTTTCAGAGATGCTGGTGCTCCTTTTGCTTGTAGTGTCCTTTTTAATGTCTTAGGAGATGAGCCTCCGCCGGACCTCTTGGGGTGTTTAATCAGCAGGTGGCTTGGTAATTTGCACATAAACAGTCCACCAAAATGTTTCTCTCTCCCTAAGCCTTTGAACTTCTCTCTATACAATGTTGCAGAAAGGTTACAACATATTCTCAGTCCCCACTGCATGTCACCATGGAGTGCAGACTTCAGTGAAACATCACCACACACCAATAATGAATGGCGAAGTACCCCAGAGCTAGCATCCGCTGAAAGTTTCCTCTACTGTTAGGTTTGGGAGAGGGCAGTATTGTAAGAACCCTGCCCAGTAGGAATGGCGGCCTTTGGGAGAGGACCACTGCCCTGCTAACATGAGGCCTAAGGAAATGAGAGCCAAGGAACAAGCTCCTGTAGATGCTTCCCCTTGGCCTTACCAGCAGAAACCGGATGGCAATGGAGCCCAGCTGATTCATTCCAGAAAAGGTAGCCTTCCAGGGAAAAAGCAAGGCAAAGAGGGTAAACAGTGAATTTGGAGAGGAAGAGAAACATACAGTACGTATGTCAGTGTATAAAGAACTTTCTAACAGCTGCATAGTATTTCAGTGTATGACTATACCAGTGAGTTATACATAACCAGTCCTCTGTTTATGGATATTTAGGTTGTTTCCAATCTTGTTATTATAAATAATACTGTTATGAATACTGCACTATAATTAATATTGTAATGAATATCCTTGCACGTGTATTTCTTTATCCTCACTTGAGAAAATGCACACTGGTTTTAGAGAGAGGGGAAGGGAGGGAGAGAGGGAGAGAAACATCAATGTGAGAGAGAGACATTGATCAACCCTCTTTGTATGGTCCCCGACCAGGGACTGAACCCTCAGTCCAGGCATGTGCCCTGACTGGGAATCAAACCCAGGACTTCTCAGTTTACAGGACAATGCTCCAACCAACTGAGCCACACTGGCCAGGGTGCACATGTAGTTTTTTATTATGGTAGAATATACATAACAAACTTAGATTTTAAGTGTACAATTCAGTGGCATTACTTATATTGGCATTAATGTGCACCCATCACCACCATACGTCTCCCGATTAAAACTCTGTACCTATTAAATAATAACTCCCCATTCCTCCCTCCCCCACTCCCCAGGCCCTAGTAAACACTATTCTCCTTGCTCTCTATTTAACTACTCTAGTACCTCACGCAAGTGGGAACATGTAATATTTTTCCTTTTGTGTCTGGGTTATTTCACTTAGCCATTTATTTATAAGTCACCTATGGCTTATTTCACTGAGCCAAGGTCCATCCACTTATCAGAATTTAAATCCTTTTTAAAACTGAACAATATTCCATTGCATATGTGTACATATGATATTTCGCATATATGTTAATATACATATGAAAGAAATGGAATTTCTGGATTCAAGGATTATACAATTGTAATTTTTATGTCTATTACTGAATTATATCCCCCCACACACAACCCACTGAAGGGTTGGTACGAATTTACAATACTATCAGCAATATTTAAAAGGATCCAATTCCCATGTCCTTGGAACACAGTATGTTTTGAATTTTGGATATTTGCCAACTGGATGGATTTTTTTTTTTAAATATTTATCTATTTATTTTTAGAGATAGAGGAAGGGAGGGAGAAAGAGAGGAAGAGAAACATCAATGTGTGAGAGATACACTGATTGGTTGCCCCTAGTATGCCCCCAACTGGGGACCTGGCCTGAAACCCAGGCATGTGCCCTGACTGGGAATCGAACCAGCAGTCTTTCAGTGTGCAAGCTGGCACTCAGTCTGCTGAGCCACACCAGCGAGGTCTTCAACTGGATAGATTTTTTAAAAATAAAAGAAGAAAAGAAAAAGAAATGATTAAAAGAGGACATCAGAGTCTCCTATTCTGAGTAAAATTTTATGTTTTAGGTGGGCAACTGGGGGTGGGGACCTTCAGATACTAAATATTAAAGCATATTTACAGGAAATTAGAAGAGGGCAATAATTTTTTTTTAATTTACATCATAACATCAAGTTTATATGTGCCATAGCCACCTGGCACCCATCGGCAGGTTGTCTTGATATTTCTATACTCCATTCCAAGAGGACTGATATAACTCAAAGTCTGCCTTTTTGGGGGCTAGAAAACGGGTGGCAAGTGCAGCGATCCCTCTTTTAGACAGCTGACCTTTCAAAGGGAGAGTGAGTCTGCTGTTTCTTCTAAAGGTAGTCTGTCATGATTTCAACTTCTGGCCTGAAAAACACACCACAGCCAGGTGATTGAAGCCAGAGCTGACATCAGCCTTCAGGTGAGAAGGAGCGTGAGTTGGCAGCAGCACCTGTCATCCTATTGATCGCCAGGGTGATACTGCTGATCTAGCTGATGAGGCAATATCTTTCTCATGACTGCTCACTAATCTTTCCCAAGCTGTGCACTCAGCCAGACACTAACAGCTTTGATTCAAGGGCTTAACAGGTATCACAGATAACACTGGTAGATCAGTAATTTCATATCCCGTGTTTCCCAAACTTGTTTGATAATAAGAATCATTTGGGGCATTTAGAATGCTGTTAAAAATCCAGGTTTCCAGGCCCTTTCCCCAGAGTTTCTGTTTTAGTAGATCAGAAATGGTAAGCAATACACCCAGACCCCACAACTGGTAAATGGCAGAGCCAGTGCTCCGCGTTTGCAAAACCCCACTCTTTCATACTCTTACATCCCCAAATTACTAACAATATCCATCAAAGGAAGTCACTTAATAATAATAATGACCATTCACAAAGGGTTTTATAGTCTATGAAACAATTTTACATGCATTATTATTTAATTCTTACAACCCCACAAAGTTGATAAATTTACCTGTATCTTATGCAGGCTCAGAAAAGTAAAGTGATTGGCTAAGGCAGGGATCACACATTCAAATGCCTCTAGAGACCAGGCAGCCTCAGTCATTTTTTTCAATCATTGATTCGTTCCATCATCTATTTAATAAGTAAGCATTTAGCCGTTTAAAAAAATATTTTTTTAGTACTGATGGCCGGGCATGCAGCAGTGAACTGGATATAAACCCTGCTCTCATGGAGCTCACATTGTAGAAGGGAAGACAAATAGTAAACACATAAAGAATGAACAAATAATGGTGTTGGGAGATCTGGACAGCTACATGCAAAAAAAATGAAGTACGACCACCAACTTACACCACACACAAAAATAAACTCCATGTGGATAAAAGACTTAAATGTAAGTCATGACATCATAAAAGTCCTAAAGGGGAACATGAGCATGAAAATCCCAGATATTCCATGCAGCAATATTTTTACTGATATGTCCCCTAGCACAAGGGACATAAAGGAAAGAATGAACAAATGAGACTTCATCAAAATAGGAAGCTTCTGCATGGCTAAAGAAAGCATCAGCAAAATGAAAAGGGAACCAACCATATGGGAAAATATATTTGTCAATGATACCTCAGACAAGGATTTGATCTCCAAAATATATAAAGAGCACACATGACTCCACTCCAGGCAGACAAACAATCCAATTAAAAAATGGGCAAAGGACCTGAACAGACACTTCTCCAAGGAGGACATACGCAGGGCTAGGAGACACATGAAAGGATGCTCAGCATCACTAGCCAACAGAGACATGCAAATTAAAACCACAATGAGATACCACTTCACACCAGTTAGAATGGCCATCATAAACAAATCAACAAACATAGGTACTGGGAAAGTTGTAGAGAAAAGGGAACCCTAATACACTGTTGGTGGGAATGCAGGTTGGTGCAGCCACGGTGGAAAACAGTTTGGAATTTCCTCAAAAAACTGAAAACGGAACTGCCTTTTGACTCCGCAATTCCACTGCTGGGATTATACCCTAAGAATCCTGAAACACCAATTCAAAAGAGCCTATGCACCCCAATGTTCATAGCAGCACAATTTACAATAGCCAAGATTTGGTAGCAACCTCAGTGCCCAACAGTAAATGAGTGGATCAAAAAACTATGGTATATTTACACCATGGAATACTCCACAGCAGAAAGAAAGAGCTATCCTTCACGACAGCATGGATGGAACTGGAAAGCATTATGCTAAATAAAACAAGCCAGGTAGTGAAAGACAGATACCATATGATCTCACCTATAAGTGGAACCTAATCAACAAAACAAGCAAGCAAAATATAACCAGCAACATTGAAATAAAAAACAAACTGACAGTAACCAGAGGGGAGGAGGGAGGGGGATGACGGAGAAAGGGAGGGGAAGGGTCATCAAGGAACATGCATAAAGGACCCATGGACAAGGCCAAATGGGGAAAGGATTGAGGGTGGGAGGTAGGGGTAGGTGGGGCTGGGGAAAGTGGTAGAAGGGAAAATGTTGACCAAAAAAAAAAAAAAGAAAGAAAAGACGGGGGAGGCTAAGAATAGTATAGGAAATTGAGAAGCCAAAGAGCTGATATGTACGACCCACAAACATGAACTAAGAGGTGTGGGGATGATGGGATGGGGTGCAGAGTGGAGGGGATAAAGGGGAGAAAAATATGGGACAACAGTAATAGCATGATCAATAAAATATACAAAAAGAAAAGGATAAATAAGGTAATTTTACATTATGATAAGTGCCATGAAAGTAATAAAAGAGGCTTTGTGAGTGGGAGGGTGCTACTCTGCCCTGGGTTGTCCATCACGGTAGCCACGAGACTCCCTGTGTCTGTGAATATCTGAAATATGGCTAGTCCAGACTGAAATGAGTCAAAGGTATAAAATACACACTGGATGTTGAAGATTAGTAGAAAAAAATGTAAAATATCCCAGTTTTAATTTTATATTGATTACATGTTGAAATATTTTAGACATATTGGATGAAGTAAAATATATTATTAAAATCAATTTCACCCATTCCTTGATGGGATTTTTTAAGTGAAGACCTAAGCAGAGATTTACCAAGAAATGGACGAACCTAAATAATTTTCAAGTAATATAAGAAATTCTCTGAAATCTATTCTAGACCAGTGTTTTTCAATACTGCCTGCGCATGACAATTGCTTAGAGCAGCAGTCTCCAACCCTGCTGGCACCAGGGACCGGTTTTTCTCCCCCAGGGTGGGGGCAGGGGCAGGGGGTTGGCAGAGACAGACACCGGAGCTCCGGGGAGCTTCCTTCGCTGCCCGGTTCCTAAAAGGCCATGGACCCGTATGGCCCACGGCGCTGGGGCTGGGGTCCCTGGCTTAGGGAAAGTTTTTAAATTCTGATGAAATAGCACAACCCGTAACAGAGAGACTAAGTAATAGCTTTAAAAACAGCAAATGGCTTTTGAGGCAGCAACTTCACTTTCAGGGTTCATTCTCCAATATTTGATGGGAAATTTCCGAAATGAGGTGCCCACAAGGCTAATTATTAGTGCCCTATTTCCAATAGGAAAAGCCCGAAAACAGCCCAAATTTACAGAAATGAAAGGATTAATGTGCCCAGGACGGATCCCCTGAAGGCTAGTCTCCCAGAAAAGGAGAGGGCCTTCTGTAATAGCTCCCAGGAAACCACTGTGGCCCTGTGTTTAAGATAACCCATTTTAGTTGACTACATCCCAGATGATGCCGGGCTGGCGCTGCGGCTGCAACTTCCTCCATCCTAAATGCGCACAAGGAAAGTATGCCACCAGCATGCCACCTCAAAGTGCTGTAACTGCAAGGCTTGGCCCCTAGCCCCCTGATCACACTATGAGAGGGCTCATGATTCTCCCAACTTGGAAACAGATCCGGCAGCAACAGAAGAGAAGCTAGGAGATGCCACCCTGTATTGCTATGGGATCCAGTCCTAATGGCTGGAAAGGAGCCAGGACTCCTTCCATCTTTTAGCTTAAATGCCCCACCTCACAGGAAAAGGGAGTCTGGTGTTCTGCTCCACCCAGGATGGACAAGGGGAGCCCAACCTTGTGTCTGTTTTTCCTAGCAAACATTGTGCTAATGGGCCTGATAGCCACACTACTTCCATTTGCCCATATTTACATTCAACTGTGCAGGGAGCAGAGCATCTGGCCAGGCAGTCACTGTAACTTTCTGGAAGGTAATCAACATATCAGGAATCACAGGAGGGCAAACAAATCCCCTTGAGGTAGCATGGCCAACTGTTGGGATGGTTAATTACTAATTACTCTGGGAATCCCAGGAAGTCCTTAGCAACAGGAACGGAGACCTCCTGGAAAAGAATCCCTTTGCTGTTGTTAATGACCTGGGAAGAGTCTCCCAGGAAGTGGGGGCTCCGGTTGAAAAGAAGGCTGATCCAGCACTGCTGACGCCAGTGCAGCCTCCCAGGGATCACTGAAGAACGCGTCCCCTCAGTCTAACCACTTAGCGCTCAAGATGGAGAGATGTTAAGGCAAGGTGCAGGTCATCCTAAAGACTGGCACGAGGGGGGCCCAACCTCATACTCCCGCCCTTTTAGAATAAAATAGTAAAATAGGCAACACAAAACAGAAGAACCTAAACTAACTTTGTACTTTGGAACTAATTCTCTTATTCTTTTTTCATTTATTAGAATTTTTTCATTAATAATTTTTCTTCATCTACACCTTGTATGTCTTGAAGTACGTACAGGAAAGGCAAGGCAATTCCAGCCTCGTCTCATATATTTTCTGCTTCAGACCTGACCCATGCAATTTCCCAAGGAGTTCTGATACCTCTTCATGAGAGATGATGTTTAGAAACTATAATATGGGCTTAAGGGTGCTCATTGCTTCTAAACTGGTTATTTTTCACAGGCCTTGTCTAAGAACAGTTAGGAAATATGTATTTTTTAAAGGAAAAAATATATTAGGAATTTATTCTGATCTTTCCAATTGGAATTTAGGGTTAAAGAGCTTTTATTTGCCTATTTTGATTTTATGTTTACAGAACTTTTTTCCTTCTGCTGGAAATCTTAGTTCTTTAAAATATTAGCGATTTGCTCTATCTTTTTAAGAGACACCCACTGATTACAAAGAGAGAGGCAATCAGATTTGATGTGCCTACTGATGTGATACAATGGGAAATACACCATCACCTAAGGAATATTTTTCTGAAAGTCCCAACCTGAATATGGAATAAATCTAATTCTTGGTCCCATGTGAATGCAGTGAGCAAAATCCAAAATGTGAGAAGCTCTACAAGACAAAGGATGTCGTTTCTTCAAAAATAAGTAGCAAAGAAGAGAAAAAAGACTGAGAAGGGGGCCTATAAATTAAAATAAATGTAAGAGGTATATTATCCAAATGCAATGTGTGAACATTGCTTGTATTCCAGTTTATAAAAACCAACTGCAAAAAGTTGTTTATGAGACAATTGGGAAAATTTGACAACCTACTGGACATTTGATGACATTAAGGAATTTTATTTATTGTGTTAGGTATGATGAAGATATTGTGTTTTACAAATAATTTTAAAGATACGTATCAACATAATCAAAGATGCATTGATAAACTTTTGGAAATTTTTCTGGAAAACGATCCAATAATGAGAAGGTGTGGAGGAGGTTATGAAAGAAGACTGACCTCTTACAAAAAAGTTTTTATTTATTGGTTTTTAGAGTGAGAAGGGAGAGAGGGAGAGAGAGAAAAAGGAACATCGATTTGTTGTTCCAGTTACTTCTGCATTCATTGGTTGCTTCTTGTATGTTCCCTGATCAGGGATCAAACCCACAAGCTTGGTGTACTGGGACAATGCTCCAACTAACTAAACTACCCAGCAAGGGCTTGACCATTTATCGATCATTGTTGAATCTGGGTGATATATACACGGGGGAAGGGCATCATTATCCTAGGCTCCATATCTTTATCTGATAAAGATCTATCTTTATCTATCTGCTAAAGTTCTATCTTTAACTTTTCCATAAGAAAAAGGTTAAAAAAACAACTTCTGATATCCAAACCCTACCCCAAGGACTCTGATGCAGTTGGTCTGGGGGAGGGGAACACTGGGACAGTTTTGAAGCTCCACGTAGTTCTAGCATTAACTAGGACAAAGCAGAGCTAGCGTTGAGAACTACCACTGTATGCTGAATCCTGAGGACCAGAGCTGTGTCAAGGTCATTTTAAATCCCAAGCACATACAACAGTACTGGGTACATAGTACAGTCTCAATAAGCCTGAATGATTAATGAATTTATAAGGACAACACTCTTTTTCTCTTTTTTATCTGACTTAGGGAGGATGAGGAAAAAAACTGAAGAAATATTACAACCTCAGATGAAGACCAGATAAAATAAATTGAGAATCTGCAGCCCACGTAACCCTCTGTACCAACTTCACTACCCCTTCCCTCGGCCACCTCAACCTGCTCCTCCAGTCAAAGGGAAAACTGCCTTCATTTTAGGTCCATTCCTTTCATCCTGCAGGGAGGCTGGATAAATTATAATGGATGAGTCCACAAGGGACAAAAAGCATCAGAATGCTTTTTGGGAAAAGGAGTTTTAAAATTATTAACCCACACTCTTCCTAGGGTCAGAGTTACCAGGATCATCAATAAAAATTCCTTCTTAACTAGCCAACAGATCTGACATTTTGCAGGAGTAGACCAGCGAGCTGAAGTCATGCTGCCAAGTTTAAATCTCATAGGGCTTGGAGAAAATTGGCATTTCCTTCACTTTGCACCTGTCCACTGAGGGCTGTACTTGGCTGTACGGGTACCTTAGAGGGACAGCCAGTTGCAGACAACTGATGACCACTACCTAGGACATCTGTGGCCAGGTCCTTTCCTTTTTAGAGATCTATATCCAGCCGCCTGCTGAACATCCCACAGGCACCTCACAGTCATCCAAAAGTGACTTCATTGTTTTTCTACCAAGTGTGCCCCTCCTGTCATATTCTCTAGCTCTAATGATGCTACCTCCACACACACAATCTAGAGTCACATTATCCCTGCTCTCCTTCTTCCTCAAAGTGGACATCATGATAATTGTCAGGTCCTGCTGATTTTTTTGCCTATACATTTCTCAACTCCAAGCCCTAACTCTGTCCTAGTTCGGGTTTCCTACTAGGGCAGAACTCTCCTCATATCTACCCACCACATTGTCACTAGAATAATCTACCTAAATGATATGTCTGTGTTACTCCCTGGCATAGAGTTTCAATGGATCGCCCTCATTTTCGAGATTAAGTCCAAACTCCTTAACTGGGAATGCTGGGCCGTCTACGATCTGGTCTTTGCCTACTTACACAGCCTCATCTCTCACCGCCCCCCCACATTGGACACTTGATGTACTAGCAATATAAAAATATTTGTTGGTGCGCACACACACACACATACCCGCCATGTAATTCCTTGCTCCTGTGCTTTTGCTAGGAAGATTCCTCAGCCTGAAATATCCATTCTCTCTAACTTTCCGTTTGGTTATCAGTCATCACAACCTCACCCACACCTTCCTCCTCTAAATCCCGGCAGTGTCATCACCTTAGAATGAGTCTTTGTTAATTAGCACACACACACTCACATCTGTACATACCACCCAAGCTGAGTTCTGTGCCGTTCTCAATGCTGGAGTAATACTCTGGGTATATTTCTATCGCTACAATGATCAAATTGTTCTCCAATCTTTCATCTGTATGTCTGCCTCGTGTAACAGACTGTGAGCCCTTTGAGGCTGAGGGCTGTGTCTTAGTGCCCTTGGTATCTCCAGCGCCTGGTCCACTTCTTTTTTTTTTTTTTTAATCCTCATGCAAGAACAGTTTTTTCATTGCTTTCAGAAAGGGTGGAAGGAAGAGAGAGAAAACACTGATGCAAGAGAGAAGCATTAATTCGTTGCCTCCTGTATGCACCCAGGCAGGGAATCGGGGATCCGGGATGGAGATCACAACCTAACTGTGTGCCCCGGCTGGGTTATGGGATGACACTCCAGCCCACTGAGCCACACTGGCTAGGGCAGCCTGGCCCACTTCCCAGTAAGGGACAAAACATTCTTTCAAATGAATGAGGAAAGATGAGATGGATTAGGGCAAAGCAGTCATGTCCATGAGGGAAGTATTATAACAGATGAAGAAATCTTAAATTCAGGGAAGATAAACAGGAAAGGGGACCAAAGAGAAAAGACTGAGAGATTTTAGAGAGCAACTCAATAGAGCTCCAGTAGTGGAGCAGGGACAGATCAAGGGCAACCCAACGATGTCTCCTTTTGGTGACTAGGGAGATGGGAAAACAGTAGAGGTATACTTTTGCAGGTGACGGTGCTCTGTCTCAGATGTTGCATCTGAGGCAGCAGAGAGAGAGAACTTGTCTGAGAGGTGGGAGGGGCATTCAACATTGAGAGGTATTAAAACCTTGCATGAATTAGTTCACACAGAAAAAGTATGAAAACTGAGGCTAGAAAAACATCAGTTGTCTTTGATCTTCAATTTAAAGATTTTCTTCTCCTCCATTTAATGTTCTCCCTCTCATTTGTTTTCACCTGATTCCTTTGTACAGAAAACTGGTGTGTCCTGGAGGGAAGACGAGTCCACAGCATGACCTGTTGTCCAGGGTTCCCCAGGGATTGTTTGCTGAAGGGACATCTCCTGAGACACACTGTTTCAGGAGTGAGATCAGGTGGCAGAAACTTTTGTTTGCCACCTGGGCCTATACTGTCTTGGATGGCAATTATTAAAGAATCCTGGATATAAGAAATAATTATACATCTTTCTTCTTTGTCCTGCTTTTAAAAGTATGTCCTCAAACTAGTTATATGCATAAACTTGAGTTATTTATCATTCCTAAGCCAGTATTACAAGATAAATATATATATATGTATATATATATTTGTGCGTGTGTGTGTGTATCTATCCACACACAGACACCCATCCACTTTTGTATGGGGGTATGCTAGACACTACAGCATGCTTATGTTCAAATAAAATAGTTTCTGATCCCAACCTAACAAGTAAAATAAACAATTAGGAGGTGTGATTTAAACTTTTAAGTTAAACTGTACATTTTACGTTTTGTTTTTCTCTCATTTCTTCACTAAGCCAGGATTTGTTAAGAATCTCACTTGGCAGATGCTCGCTAGAACCTGGTCATGACGAAAACACACACGGTCATTGCCCTCACAGAGCCTGCGGTCTAGTGGGGGGACAAAGCAATACTGTTTGTGGGGTGAAAATTAGGGAATGGAAATGGAGTGCTAAGAGAAAGGAGGAGGGAATTGAAAGAACGATCTGAATTATAGTAAAAATCAGGGAGAAAAATGAAGAGCAGGTGAGTGAGGAAATGAAACAGATATAAATGGAAGTAAGAGAGGCATGGCCATATTTAACGAGAAAAAGGCATAGGTTTCAAGTTTTGGACATTAAGTGGTCTCTGGACTCCCATAGGTTCACTGTGGTACATTTGGCTAGGCCTTCATTGATCACATGGAATACCTGTGTTGTTGAATATTGGTAGTATATTATGTACATACTACCTAAAAATCTTTTTTTCTCCTTTTTCCCCTTTCTCCTTTTCATTATTTTTTCTTAATCTACGCTTCAAAGATATTCTTGTTCTGAGGTTCATATTTTAACATTGTTTTTTAAAATCTGTTTTTGCTCAGAACACAGATGACTAAATTTTGTATGAGCTATACATGGGTACACAAGAAAGATCCATACTACATACCACAGCTGCATTAGTCATGCTCAGGATTACTGGCAGTTAAAACTTCAAAAATATTCTGAATTGCCCTTTACAATTTCTGCTGCACCGTCAAGGAGCTTGGAGTCCGATGATTGTTTATTCACCTCCATTCTTATGTTCTTCCATTGAAATAAATTGTAACTGGACACACAGCTGCCCAGCGAGACTACCTTTCCCAGCCTCACTTGCAATCCACACGGCCTAGAAGTGATGAGTGCCACTTCTGGAACTGGACCAGGACCATCAGTGCACCCTGTTTGTAAGCCGGATCACGAAACTGTCCGCGATACAACTTCAACCATGCAAATGAGGACAGTGCCCTACAGAATGGCAGGATAACAAGGTAGAGAGACCTGAATCCCTGACTGACTATGTGGAACAGAGCCATCACATCGACCAGGACTGCTCAGCTCTATTCTGTCTCACAGCAACTTAGCCACTTTTTAATAGAAGCTTTCATTAAATACAAAATGTTTTCTTAACTGCACAGCTGCATGAAGTGACAAGTCAGTACAGTATAGAACAAAGATACGCTGTCGGCAATGGAAGACAAACTTTAATTATTTGTCCTGGATATTAATTGGTTTAGCATGAAATATTATGCTATACTAAGAGGAAGTGAAGTGACTGCTTCACACAGTGGAAGATACAATAGCTAAATTATGCTTTAGTTTTAGGAAATAAAAGTGTGATTATCTACAAGTACCAAACACTGTTGCTAAATTAAAGAAAATTACTGCAGTTGGGAAAATGCTTATCCCAGCTTGTCTGCAAACCTTTTGTTTTCCTTTGAAAACCAGTCATGATACTGGTGTGAAGCATAAACACCTGGAGGCATGTAACGTGTCAAACGAGCAACAGCAAGTTTAAAGAGAGAGAGTGAATGGCTGGCAATAGGAGTGTTTCTGTGCTTTATTGAAAAGTGATCCCCTTCCTGTAGTCTTTAAATCAAACTCCAGCTTCTATCTATACTACATTTTGGACCTGATCAAGAGAGGGGTGTTGAGACATTAAAATGTCTTCATTAACTCTATATTTTGTGTGAAATATTGGTGTGCTGGACTGATGAGACCAATGGCTACCCTTTAAGCTTATGTACAGGTCATTTAACATATTCCATTGAGAAAGCAAGAACTCAGAGGTAGAACCCCCTGCACACTCCCACCCCCCCCTCAAAAGTTCAGCCCCTATCAACTGCTTCATTCTGTACTTTTCACTGTTTTCACACCTCTCTACCATCTTCCTTTCTTCTTTTTCCCTGAAGCCACTGAAATGATTAAATTTCACATTTGATCAAAACCTAGAGTCTGAGGAATTAAAATCAAGGAGAAATTAATATAGTAGTCTTTAAATATCTCCAATGAGAGTGGATTTTAATTTATAAATCTATCAAACTTCATGCTTTTTTGTAGATATTGATATGTTGAGTCTAAAAGTTATACAGAAATGCAAAGGACCTAGAACAGTAAAATAATCTTGAAAGAAGAAATGAAGTTTAAGGAATTACAACACCTAACTTTGAGACTTATCATAAAGAAACAGTAATCAAGATAGTGCAGTATTAGCTAAAGGAATGGCAATTAGGTCGATAGAAGAGAGCTACACATATATCCCAGTCAAATGGTTTTCACTAAGGGCACTTAAGGCACTAAGGGCAACGGAGAAAGCAAAATTTTTTTCAGTATGTGCTGCTGGAATAAATTGGTATCCAAATGAGAGGGGAAATGCTTAACCTCTGTCTCACACGATATACAAAAGTTAATTCAGGGTATATCATCAACACAAATTTAAGAGCTAAACCTATAAAGTTTCTGGAAGAAAATATAGAATATTTTCACAACCTTTGATACATAAATATTTTTTAGAGAGAAGCTACAAAACATTAACCATAAAAAGAAATGACAATGACTCCATCAAAATTAAAAGCTTTCTGCTCATGAAAAGATATTGTTAAGAAAATGAATAGACAACCCCAAGACCAGGAGAAAGTATTTGCAACATATAAATCTGACAAAGGACTTTTAGTCAGAATAAAAAAACACTCAGAATAAAGTGAAAAACAACCAATTTTTTAAATGGGCAAAAGATGTGAACAAACACTTCCCAAAGAAGATGTGCGAATGTCCAATAAGCACATAAAAAGATGTTCGAGATCAGTAAGTTGTCAGGGAAACACGAATTAAAACTACAATAAGGTGTCATTGCAAACTCACGAGATAGTTAAAATTTAAAAGACTGAAAAATAAATGTTAGCAAGCACATGGAACAAACAGAACTTCTGGCCTTGCTGGTGAAATATAAATGGTATAACCATACAATCATTTTGAAAAATTGCTTTGAATTTCTTAAAGAGTTAAACACGCATCTAAGAATCCTATGACCCAGTAACGCCCTTCCTAGTGTTTATCCAAAGGAAATGAAAACCTATGTCCACAAAAAGCCTTGCACAAGAATGTTCACAGCAGCTTGATTTATAATATCCAAAATTTGGAAACAACCCAGGTGTCCATCAGTAGAATAACAAACTGGTTTATTCATACAATGGGATACTATTTAAAAATAAAAACTGACAAACTACTGATACATACAACAATAAAAATGAATCTCAAAAACTCTATACTGGGTGAAAGAAGTCAGACACAAGAGAGCACATATTGTATAATTTCATTCTGTAGCAGAAAAAAACACTATGATGCAGTCATTCATTGTTTGCTCCGGCCAGTGCCTGGAGACAGGGCGGGCCCTATGTCCCAATCTCTATGGGAAAGTAGGAGCCTGACTCCAGTAAGTGCTGTATATGGGACAGGAAACTGGTACAGCCTTTGTGGAAAACA
Source organism: Mormoops blainvillei (assembly GCA_004026545.1). Classification (NCBI taxonomy): domain Eukaryota; kingdom Metazoa; phylum Chordata; class Mammalia; order Chiroptera; family Mormoopidae; genus Mormoops; species Mormoops blainvillei. The sequence continues at coordinate 66,982 of PVJD01006790.1, read as the reverse complement.
GCAAGGAGGTGCCTCAAAAAATTAAAAATAGGTCTACTATAAGATTCAGCAATCCCACTTCTAGGTATTTACCTGCAGAAATCCAAAACACTAATCCAAAAAGATATATGCACCCCTATGTAAATTGCAGCATTATTTACAATGGCTAAGATATGGAAGCAACCTAAACGCCCATGGATAGATGAATGGGTAAAGAAGATGTGGTACATATGTACAATGAAATATTACTTGGCCATAAAAAAGAATGAAATCTTACCATTAAGAACAACATGGATGGCCTAAAGGGCCTTGAGCAAAGTGAAGTAGGTCAGGCAGAGAAACACAAATACATATGACTTTGCTTATGTGTGGAATCTAAAAAACAAAGTAAGTGAACAAACAAAATAGAATCAAACCCATGGATACAAAGAACAAACTGCTGGTTGCCAGAAGGAAGTGGGATTGGGGGTTGGGTGAAAAATGTGAAGGGATTTAAGAAGTACATATTGGCAGTTACAAAACAGTCATGGGGATGTCAAGTACAGCATTGGGAATAGAGTCAATAATATTATAATAACTATGCATGGTGCCAGGTGGGTACTGGACTTATGGGGGATCAATTTGTAAGTTATATAAATGCCTAATCTCTATGTACACCTAAAACTAATATAATATTAGTTATATGTCTACTGTAACTGATTTTTTTAAGTGCCAGTTAGCAAACTCAGATGGGTTTCACATGGACCAACCCCTTTTCCCCCCACTTTTTTTTAAGTTTTCACTTCCCTGATTCTATGAAGCCCCCTCCTCCTCCTCTACAGCCTCTTATTCTGTTTAAAACACCCAGTCACCTCAGTAAAAATCAAAGTTGAGTTCAGTTCATGTTGTACTCTTTTCCCTATTGCAATGGTATAGTACTGATTAAACTCTGCCCTTTGTACTTTAAGTAGTGTCCAGCTTTGTCTGTTTTGAGCACTATTTAGTTGTCACCAAAAAGGGGTTGAGCAGAGAAGAGCCTGAGAAGAGCAGAGAAGAGGGGCTTACAATCAAATAACAGAGGCAGGCACACATACAGTAAATCTAAGCACAGCTACTACAGTATACTGGGGAAAAAGTAGGTCAGAGATTTTGTAGTAGAAGGATAGAATTTCATCAAGAAATTTTTTGGATGGGAGAAATTTTAAGTAAGCAACGAGAGGGTATATGTGTATATAGTTGAGAAAAGAGCAAAATGTCACATCCAGCCTGATACAGTCTTGTCAAAGGTGGAAACCAATGATGTGCATGGATACTGTTTGAGTGACAGACAGTTTAGTGCAAGTAGAGGGGTGAGAGCATCCCATAATAGTCAAGCTGTGATGGCGTCTTTTCCAGTATGGACAAAGAAAGGCTCTGTCTTTTGCAACAGGCTGATTGTGTACAGACCAGGAAAGGCTTTCCTGTCTCAGGCAAAGAGACCCTTCAGGGCACCTTCTACAAGGACACAGGAGTGAGGAACAGGGAGGACTCAGAAAAGCTGAACTGGCCTACCTGGGCCTTTCAACATGAAGCTTTCATGTTGGGACTCTTAGAACACAAAGGACCTGAATTACCCGAGGTTGGGTAGAGGTAGAGATTCACTTTGTTTACTTTATTATTGTTGTTTTGCTATTGCTGTTTATTTGTTTGTTTGCTCCTCCTGTGGTTTGCTTGCTAAAGCCACAATTTGAACACCTAGAAATTCTCCCAGTTTCTACTTATCTTACCTGTAAACACCCCAGGACTCCTGTAAGTCCTAAATCCTGCTAGATTTACTTAGGAAGTCTCTGTAAAACCACCTCTACTTCATTTCCAAGGGTTCCCTAATTCATATCTCCATTAACTCACAGTGTAAGCATTATTTGCAAAAGTTTCTTAATTGTTTCTTTTTCTTTTCTTCACTTCCTCAATTTTCTAAAACACAGATCCTATCTTGTCACATCCCTACTGAAACCCCGCCAGTGTCTCCCATTACCTAACTGATAAAGTGCAAACCCCCAGCGCAGAGGCAGACTCTGGCCCGAGATCCCCTCTGCCCCGCCACCCCCTACTCTTCCCCTCTCTGGCCCGCCGTCATCGCCTGTATCTGACTTCTAGGTGCCAGAGAGTTGCCATTTTTTAATCAGCCAAGCATTTTCATTTCTCCATGCCTTTCCTTGCATCGTTCCCTCTGCCTCTAATGCCTTCATCCCTATGCCCCCACCCCGACCAGCATTCTTCACATATGCTTCAACCCCAGCTTCAATATTCCTTCCTCCAGGAAACCATCTCGACTTTTCCAAATATAACAAGTCCTTCCTTCCAGTCTGCTCCCAAAGCGAATCTCCCTATTGCGATCCTCATTGCTTTGGTCTTTATTTAACACTTAATACATCCCTTGTTTAGTCTTTATGAGATTATAAAATCCTTAAAGGTAGAAATGGCATTACACACACAGTTTGACAAATAATGATATGTTGCCTCAACCTGTTTACCATTTCCTCATGTCTTAATCTTCTCTTTCCATCTAGATTTTAAACTTAGGAGTTACATACTTTCATTCCTCTCCATCTTCATTTCTTCACCCCTTAGTATTGCAGTAAACCTAAATTATCCTTTTATCTGCAAGAGGGATTAGATCAGCTAAAGGGTCCCTATCCAGATCTCATGCTTGGTAATCCTCAGAGCAAACAGTAGGAACCCAAGAAATATATCATACCGATTCCACGAGAGCTGCTTAGGTAGTGTTTATACTCAGGAATCAAATAACGATTACTTGTATTAAAATAGAAAGGAGAAATAGAAGCAATGAGGGCCCTCCTCTTGCACATCCCTGTTTACCCACAACCTGACCCTGATGTAGGCACAGTGGCTACAGCACTGTGCACAACACGGGCACACGAAGGCCCTGCCATCTGCGGATCTTGCAATCCAGGTGGGGAGACAGGCAATAAACAAAGACATATGGTATTGTCAGGGGACAACAATTCTAGGAACCAAACATCCTATACTACCACAGTTACCAACAATAACGTGATAATACAAAACTGGGTAAGGAGCTAGAGAGTGATGAAAGGCAATAGTATTGAAAAATGACAATCATGGAGGTCTCTCTAAGAGGATGCCAACATGCTTAGAAAACACAGCCAGGTGGTCCCCAAGACCATCATCCACCCCATCCCCCACTACCTCCCATCTTAGGAGGTAAACACTGCAATGTGGCTAGAACCCCAAAAGAGCTTAAGAAGGTCAGCAAAGAAACAAATGAATGAGTAAACAAATTATGGTATAGCCACAAAATATATTATACAGTCATCATAAATAGTGCTTTATAGTTTATTTTAAACCTGGAAAAATTATGACTCAATAAAATATGGAGGGACAAACTATACATATGTATGATCTCATCCAAATTAAAATTATAATTATGAATATATGTGCACAGAAAATATACTAAATAGAAGGAACAGCACAGAATATTAATTGTGCTGTCCCTAGTTGGTAGAGACAGTAGGTATCGGCAAGGGATTTGGGGAAGTAGAGCCCTCCTTACACTTTTTATATTTTTACCAGTTTCTACCTCGAGCATGTTTCACATGTTCTTTTTCATTTCACTTTTCAAAATGTTTTAGTTTATTGTAATAAGAACACAGGAGATCTAGCCTATAAACGAATTAGGTGTATGATACAGTATTGTTAACTATAGAAACAATGTTTTGTTCTACTTTTTCTTTTCATTTAAAAAGTAATGTGTGCATTAAAAATAATTCAAATAGTATAGATGTGCATAACGTAAAAAGCAAAGATCTTCCCTGGTTTTTCTGCTGAGAGCTTTATGCTACAGGTTTTTCTGTATCCTTAGAGAAATTTTTAATGCAGGTACAAGCATATATAATATTATCTCCCTCCCCCAATGGAATCTCATAACACATACCCTTTTAAATTTTATTTCAAAAGATAAATATATTCTTGTATCAGAATATTAAAAGATGCCTCATTCTTCTTTCAACCCCTGGATAGAATTCTCTTGTTTAATTTATCTGAATAGATTGTTCCCAGCTTTTTGCTATTGTAAACGGGGCTGCACCAGCAACTGCCTGCAGTTCAGGGTATCTCCCCAGCCAGCAGTTATTGATGTCTGGAGCATCTGAGAAGAGACTTTGGTGCTCAGTAGCTGCATGCTGACCTGACTTTGCTGAGGCTAAATACTCCTAGATTGAAAGTGTCCTCACAGATCTGGTTTCTTCACTGGTTTCTAAGTTAAAAGATTTCTCAGAGCCCTTCAGCTATAAATCATTTCTGAGACTGGCCAGAGTGCCCACTGTTGTCAGGAGCAGCCTGTGGCTGTGTCCTCTTTTAGTTTTCACAAGGAACAGACCGTGTTTGCCTTCTCTGAGTTTCTTAATTGCTTCCTTTTTTTCTTTCTCTAGGTTGAAACCACGCACCGGGCTGGCCTCTGCTATCAGGCTCAAAGCACCCGACTTTAGGGAATGGGATTTGGGTTTCTGGGTAGCCACTGAGGAGCTAACCCAGCAGTGTGGGGGGAAGGGGTGCTTAATCAATAAAGACTAATGGTATAAACCTTAATCAAAAAGAAATGAGATCAGTAGCACTGAGAAGAAAATTCCCACACCGTGTCTCTTTTGTGGCTTAGTCAGAAGCTCAGGTCTTCCCTGAAACTCCTCCAGATATATCCAGCCTCCCGAACATGGCCACCCCAACCAGCTACTTGCTGAGTCTCTTTGCAGTTTGTTGTGAAACAGTAGCCTGTGAGGAACCACTGCATTGCTTCACAATTCTCCTTGCCTCACTTCTCTTTATTACTAGAGTCTCTACCTTCTAGGGGACCTAGGCTAAGATATATGTTAAGAGGAGAAACAAGCCCTCCTTTTCAAAAAAATAAAACTACCCTATAAGGTGGCTTTTTGAAAGAATTCTCAGAAATATTTCAATCAATTTAGCCATTATTATTGGTTAATAGTTTGTTCTTGCCACTCTTCTTCAGAACCTTCTAAAGTTAAAAAGCTCTGAAATCCATATGCTCTAGGTGCTCCTAACTGAAACACTTATGCCTTCATCTTCTGGCCCACCCTGGTTAGCTGTGTCACAAGGAGCAGGTCACAACTTCAAACTCCACTAAGGCACTCTGACTCAGAAAGTTTACAGATTTAGGAAATTTTGATATTTGCTATTTTTTTGTTGTAGCATCTTTCTTTGTTAGAAATCGAAGCACTTTGAGCCAACACTACACAGAAAAACAAAAGTGATTAACACAAGAAATTTCAAAACACAAACATAAGCTTTTCTGCCTAAATTAACTGTGAAAGTACACAATGCCTACATTTGGCAATTGAGTTGACATGGGGTATGGATTTGGCAATGGTGAGAACTGACAGTTTCAGCTAATTAGGCTGTTCCAAGGAACTAAGACAAAAATGGAGTCTCTTCTGAATTTTCAGATACTTGTCTTTACTTATTGATCCACCTTGCTTAGTGAATTCCACAGGTATCAGTAAAGCTCAAAAATATTATTTCTCTCCTTTCAGCTGAACCTGATAAGAAGTTATCATAGTGGCTGCTTACACATGGTTTCTAGAAACACAATTACATAGTTGAAGCTTCACGTCTGAGCTCCACTGAAGTGACCATGTACAGTTTCAAAAAAAGAAATGGAGGAGTTGGTGAGTGATTCCCTCTCTTAATTTATGATTCCCAAATGCACTTGTCCCCATCCATAGCTGTAGCCAATCAGGAACCCTAGAGACCATTGGGTTGTATAAATATGCCTGCAGCAGTTAAGGAGGCTGAACTTATGACCAGATGATGCTAAATTTGCTGAAAATCATTTTTAAGGCCTACATAGATGATTGTATAGGTACATTTAATGGACTGGCCGCAGGTCAGGTTTAAGTTTTTTATGAAACTCACAGCTCCTGGCACAATCTAGGACTGCTCATTTCTATCCTGCCTTGCAGAAGACTAATCAAATTATATAAACTAGGCTGTTAAAAATAAAAACATATACACTAAGACACTCTTATCAGTATTGGATAAGTGGTGCAATTTCCCCTCCTGGGCATTTGCCGTATTAATGAAATGAGGCCAAAGGTCTCATGATGACCAGACACAGGATTTTTTGCTGTTGTTGTTGAGTAAATGTGTAACAGAGGGAAACAAAGACACCTCCAAAGGTAGTAACCAGGGCACAAAGGATTCGTCATTCAAATAAAAAAAACACAAAATTTGTCAAGCAAAATTAAAGTGAGAAGCTAGAAATATATATATTCCTAGAATATGTATCTGTACATGTATGTACGTACATATGTATGCATATGTAAATATATATTCTGGGAATATATATATACACACACAAAGATGTATGCCTGTATATGTATGTGTGTGTCTGTGTGTATACATCTAAGTAAAGTATAAATTGTGTTCTTGTAAACAAAAGAAAAAAGATGGGAAGGCAATAAAATAAAATAATAATAGTGAGTTGTGATATGATGGGTAGTTTGGATTATTTTCTTCAAATTTTAGCAATCTGCAATTCAAGGATTCTACAATAAATCTGAATTACTTTTATAAACAAAAACACATACAAAAAAAAGTAGGATTTTTTAAAAAATTAACAGACTGTCAACACAAACAGCTGGAATCATCGCATATTTAAAAGCAGACTTAGCCCTGACACATGTGGCTCAGTTGGGTAGGTGTTGTCCCTAGGATTTGGGTTTGGTCCCTTGTTCAGGGTCAGGGGTGAGATGTTTTTCTCTCACATTGATGTTTTTCTCCTTCCCTCCCTTTTTTTTTCTTAAAGAAAAAAAAAAAAGCGACAAAATCAGCACTCCCTGTGGAGGAGGCCTGAGCACCGTTCTCAGTTGAGGGCACCTTTAGCACCTGCCTGAGACCCAGCAAAGGCTTTGGCTGAGAGATGCTGGGAAGTCTGCTGCTGGTTCCAATAACCCTCCTAGTCCTGAGACAAAAGGTAAGAGAGTACAGGCGTTCCTTTTTGGTGGTCAGGTAACACTCCAACTTAAAACAATGACTTGCGATCTTTAGTAAGAGAACGCAGAATCAGACCTCTGGATCTAAGTCTGCATTTCTGATCAACATGCCACTTGAAGCCAGCCTCACGAGGATTAAAAAAAAACAAAGACTCTGAAAATAAAAAAATTTATTATCTACAACAAAGAAAAAAAGCCAAGAGAATTATGGACAATACCCCTAAATCTTCTGATACTAGATGTGTGGGAAAAAAATATTGCCCAGCTGAAAGACCAGAAACAACTTGTCATTATGCAAAGAAAAGGGGAAACTACACAAAGGAATGAGGATAAGAGGAGAAGGAGAGAGAACATAGTTTCACACTTACATGCCTGCTCAGAAAGAGCAGGAGCTGATGTAATAATACTTGATATTCACTGAAGTGTTTGCCTTCTCTGAGGCCATGGCTGAATATTTTAAGGAAACATTTAAAAGACACTAGTATTTGTAACTCTGCCAGACTCAACCCGGCATAAACTTTCAGAGACACATACATATACATGGGGAAGGAGACAGACACCAAGTTATCATGTAAGACAACCTGGTTATCACATACCCCTTACTGAAGAATTTACTACTGACAGTTTGAAAGAAAATGCGTGTTTGTTTTTATCAGATAAACTCAGGAAAACAGTACAGAAAAAAATCTACGAGCCTCAAAAGAGGTTTGCCCAAGTGTTTACAATGTCCACTACAGTGCTGAAGGGAGCGGCCCCCGTTGCCTAGGAACTGAGCAGCCCAAAGAAAGCCTTGATTGTCATATTTCAGTCAAAGTGTTCAGGAGCAGTAGCAAGAAATCACCAGTGTGTGCATATCTCTAGTCTATAGATACAGACCATATTAAGCCTAAATATCCCAAACCATCTTTACCAATCTTTTTTCTTAGCTGTTTACATGCATGGATTTTCACTCAAGCATTTTGTGTCACCCACTGGGAAGGAAGTCACCCTGATTTTCATAGTATATTCACTACGCTTGGGTGAACACTGAGTCAATATTTGTTAGACGTTTCTGAATTTAATTATTTTAATGGATATTTCTGGCATCTAAAACATATTTTTAATTTTAAAAATTCTTTGCCTATTGTATTCTAACCATTCCAGCTTCCCCCGGAAGGACAATAATCTTCTTTCTTTGGATCTTGGTGGCTTCTGTGCCCCTCTTACAAAACGTTGTATTTTACCTTTTATAATTATTTGTGTTTGTATATTTTTCCTTCATCAGGTTGAAAGCTATTTAAGGCAGAATTTGTCTTACCTTTGTTTGATCTCTAACATTTGGGAAGTGGTAGGAAATCTGTTGAGTTGAACTGAATATAATTACTTGGCATAAACAATATGCTGTTCTAGATAACTAATACAACATACCCAAAAATGCATTTATCATGACATGCATATCCATCGGTCAAAAGCCTGTTCATCGTCATGCATTTTAACGTCACCAACAATCTCCAAGATACTTCTCTATTACCTTCATGACTCTCTTTCATCGGTCACGTAGATTTGTTGTTTCTACTTCTGCCGCTTCTCTTTCCTCTTCTCATTTTTAAAAATACGTTTATTGATTTTTAGAGAGAAGGTAAAGGAAAGAGAGAGAGAGAGGGAGATGGGGAGTGGCGGGGGAGAGGGAGAGAGAGAGAGAGAGAAACATCTATTGGTTACCTCCCATAAATACCTTGACCAGGGAGTGAACCCACAGCCTAGGTATGCATCTTGACCTGAAATTGAACCCCCAAACTTTTTGTATGGGACAATGTTCCAACCAACTGAGCCACACCAGCAAGGGCTCCTCATCGCATTTCTTTCTGTCTTGCTCTACGTTCATTACTTCATTACAGGCCCTGTGTAAGACTCTCCTCATTTGCCTTACCGCCATCTGGTTCATCCTCACCACTGCCAGGGGAACCTTCCTAACACAGGTGAGATTTTACTTGTTTTCTTCCTCAAAAATCTCAAAACATCCTCAATTACCCCAACACTAAACGGCTTCTCCCAAGGCCCTCTACCCTATTCTCAAGCTAACTCTCTAATTTCCAGCTAATCGGTCCCCCAAGCCCCACATTCTAGTCACATCAGCCATTCAACAGCTCCCAACATTTTACACACTTTCGTCACCCTATGTCTTTGCCTAAACAGTTCCCTGAAATTTCAAAAATTCTATACAAAGTTCAGATATATGTAGAGTCAAGTTTAACAGAAAAAGGTAAAAGGGAGGTATCTGAAACTTCTTTAGCTATTAGCAATCATGTATTTCTTTAGCAATAAGAGTACAGAAGAACTAAAGCTACAAGCAGAGACACTCAACATTACCCTAATATATACCTATACCATCTAGGTATCAAACTCCTGGAATATAAAAATATGATTATATATTATAACTCTGGAAGGGCAGGGCTTTTGTTTGTTTCATTCCCTGATCTCCCAAGTGCCTAGAACAGTGCCTGCAACATAGTAAAAACTAAATAAATACCTGTTGAATGAGGAAAAATATCATGAAGCATATTCTGTATGGTGCATGCTTTACACTGAGGTCAAGATTCATTTAATGCATGCCCACCTGTACCTGGCAGTGCATGAAACCTGGGGACATTGACAAGATAGGAAGCTGTGCCCTGTTCTTGAGGGGCCCATAGCCCAGAAGCCCCAGAGGGATTATTTGAAATAACTTGAGTAAGGAATCCTTGATGCTAGGTCTCAATTTCCCAGACCATCAAGGATGAGAGTAGACTAAACCCTCTACAACCCCTGGTCCCTTCTTGCATTAAACGTGCTGTTTACATTTCCCAGATGAAAGTTCCTAGAGGCCCTGTCGCCACAGGGCCCTCTCATCTCTGTATTCTCTATGGTACTGTTTACTAACTCAATTACTTGTGATATCTAGAAACATAAAGCAAAGTCCTAGCCATGATCTGTCGATCACAGTAGGAGCTAAGGGTAAAGCCCCACCAAAGATACTGTTTACACCAGACTAGGATGTAGGAATTTAAATGGTATGGGGTTGGTCAAAAAGTCCATATGGTTTTTTCTATAAAATAAAAGACACATTTTTCATTTTTACCAATAACTTTATTGATTTGGATATTTTGAGTATGTCGGCTATCTCCTGCATGGTATAACACTGATTGCTCTTGATTAATGTCTCAATTTCAACTGGTCTACCTGACCATGGAGTATGATCCAATGAGAAATCTCTAGCATGAAAGTTCCCAAACCACTTTTGACACCTTCTCCATACACTGAACAAATCTTTTTTTTTTTTGCGTTTCAGTTGCATTTTTACCTTTCTCGAAACAATAAAGCATAATATACCCAAAATGTTGTGTATTTTCTTCCATCTTCAATATTAAAATGGCTACACAAAAATCCACCAATTTTGATAACTTTTTTTTTAATGCACGCTGATATGACGGCTGTCACAATACAATCTAACAAAACTGTTTCGAATGAAGTTAAAGACAATTAAGCACTACTAGAGCCATCTCATGGGAAAAACAAAATGAAATTTTTGGCCAACCCAATATTAACAATGCCATACTCCATCCCATATCAGTAGACAGTTGGTCCAAGAACTGACTTTTGATAACCATTGGGAGGGTCAGACCAGGACATAACCTCAGACTTTATGGGGATCTTGAAAGAAAAAACCTAAACTACACTAAGCCAATCTAAAACAGTAATGAACAAAAATAGAGTAAAAACTTATTTAGTGCAAACATTTTAGCAGTTCTACTGTGCTTCAGTTTCATTTGGGCAGAGGCTGCCTCTTCATCCTTCATTTTTCTCTGGTGAACTTAAGTGAAACTTTAATTATGAAAAAACATGCATCATTCTGACCAGAGAAGACCTGGTTTTCTAGGTCCAGCCATGACCATTCTTAAACTGGGACAAGGCCAAAGACATGCTCTGTTTCCTAAACTGTGCAGAGGACTATAAGGCTGTGCTGGGGCCAGGGCCAAGTGCCCTGTGTGGCTCAAATACCGGAGAACGCACACCACCAGCCCTGCAGCAGTTCTGTATCATACGTCTCACATTGGCTTCCCTGAGCATCAGATGAAGTTGAATTTATCTCTTGCCATTGTCCCACCACCTTCTCACATACCTCTGGTCCTTGGGCTCAGTGCACATTCCTGAGTTTGAGTTAGTATTTGATTGGCTTTTGGGTGGTGGAAAACCTCACGGATAGCAGGACGATGTTGAACGTGTGAAGATGATTGTTTTCTAAGAACAACATTCTTAAAGCGGTAATGGTGCAGTTTTGGAGGAGTAGGTTTCTAGAGTTGGATCGGGGAATCGTAATGGATGAGGTTTCTCACAGTTCTCTGTAAAAGATAAAATATATAACAGTGGTAGAAAACTCCCCAAAGCTAGAGGTCCTCTGCAGAAGCCAGAGCAGAGAGAAAGTATCACCGTGAACACACTGAAGAAATCCCTTACCTATGATCAACCTTACCTGTGCCTCACCTGTGCCTCTCACCTCGCATTAGAAAGCTCTTTCACACAAGGTACTCATTTGATTCCACAACAATTAACGAACATCACGCTGGGCTTACTGCCAAGTTATCCCATTACAGTGGAGAACACACTATCTCTCGAACATTCTCACTTCAGCCACAGATAGAGCCCTTCCCAGACTGAATTCTACTGTGTGTTCATCCGTCCCACCCAGGCGTTTTCTCACATGCTTTTTTCTGTATAACATATTCCACCAAATCCTAAATTCTTGGGTTTATCATTATTGCGACCATCCTGCCCTCCTTACAAGCAGCTTTCCGAGTACCATAGACATCAGTGAAACTTTCATCACAGAAAATTTCTCACCCTCCCCCAGGGTTCCCAATTGTCCAACCCAGTGCTGTCCAATAGATATATAATGCAAAAGCCATATATATAATTTTGAATTTTCTACTAACCACATTTTCAAAAAAAAGGTAGTAAAATTAATTTCTTTAAAAATGTGGTAAAATATATATAAAATTCTCATTTTAACCATTTTTAAGTGTATAATTCAGTGGCATTAAGTATACGCTGTGCAAACATCATCATTATCCATTTCTAGAACTCCTCATCTTCCCAACAGAGACTCTGTACCCATTAAAGAATAACTCCCTGTACCCCTCCCACCAGCCCCTGGTAGGTTCCACTCTACTTTCTGTCTCTATGAATTTGACTATATTAGGTACTTTATATAAGTGAAATTATACAATACTTGTCCTTTTGTGACTGGCTTATTTCACTTAGCATACTGTTTTCAAGTTTCATCTACGTCACAGCCTATCAAAATTTCATTCTTTCTTAAGGCTAAATAATATTTCATTTTATAATGCACATCACATTTTGTTTATTAATTCATCTGCTGATGAATATTTGCGTGTTACCACCTTTTAGTTACTGTAAATAATACTGCTGTGAACATTGGTATACGGGTATCTGTTTGAATCCCTGCTTTCAACTCTTTGGGCATGTACCTAGAATTGGTGAAACTAATCCTAAAACTATATTTTACTTAATCCAATATATCCAAAATATTATCATTTCAACATGTACTCAATAGGAAAAAAAAGAGATATTTTACATTTTTGTATGAGGTGTTTAAAATCCACTGTATTTATAGTGCTTTTCAATTCAAATGGTAAATGTTCACCAAAATTCTTGATCCGTATTTAGATTTCATGAAATTTATACTTGAAAAAGTAGATTTACATACCCACATTGTTCCAAATATACTTAAGAACATGTAAATTAATTAAAATTAAATCGAACTTAAAATTTAGCTCCTCAGTCACATTTCAAGTGCTCAACCCCCACATGTGGTTAGAGGCTTCCACAGCGAATAGTGCAGGTCTAACCGACTGGGTAGAAATCTCTCTCTCTGGACCCCCCCACTATCAGGCTCCATCCTCCCTTTCTCAGGCTGCCTCCCGCTGTTTCCCAGCATGAATTCTAGATCAACTGATCCTCAATGAATACAGTATATTTATGGAGCACTGGCAATGTGCCAAGCATTGTGCTATCACTGGATGTAATCACAAACAAAACCATGTCTGCATGGAACTCCAAAACAGGTGGGGCCAGCAGACATGAAAACAAATAACTGCACGAATAAATATATACTATAAATTATTATAAGTCATATCCGGGGGGAAAGGGTGCAATAACCGGACAGGCAGATATCAAAAAGATAATCACACAAATGATATCTTTGTCAATTAATTTTTTAAGGAGAGAGACAGAGAGAGAGAAATATACTTTGATTTGTTGTTCCACTTATTTATGCACTCATTGATTGCTTCTTGTCTCTAGCCTGACAGGAGACGGAACCCACAACCTTGGCATATAGGAACAACATTCTAACCAACTGAGCTACCACCTGGACATGGCTCTTCACACAAATAATACCTTACAGATTAAAAGCGTGTGGGGAAAAAAGAAAAGAGGCTGGTGAGAGTTATAATAGTGGGCTTTACTTAGAAGGGAAGTGTCTCAGAGGAAGCAACTTGAAGCTGAGATGGAAGGACAGATTAACCGGAGAAAGAGAGACAGAAGGGGGACAGACATGTAGTGAAATGACAAGGAGGCAGAAGGGACATGTGTAAAGAGCCGGGGATGAGAGAAACTTTCATCTCTGAGAAACAAAGAGATGAGCAATATGGTGCAAGTGTAGACAGTGGTGCCCCAGGAGGAGGTAGACGGGTCAGCAGAACCAGCTCGTGCAGCTTTCGCATCACACTAAGGATTCAGGATTTTGTACCAAGAGCAATGGGAAAGCTATTAAAGGATGTTTAAGGTGTTGGGCTGGCATGGCTTTTTAAAGACCACTCTGGTTGCTTAGTAGAGAAAAGTCCTGACTCCTCAGCTTGGAGTCTAAAGGGGCTTCCTTTTCTTCCTCTGCATTTAGACCTACACTGCTGGGTCAAAATTCATCACATCTGCCATAATTCTTGCCTTGTATTTATTGTCACTTTAGGTGCTACCTTCCTTTACTGTTATTCATACACTTCACTCACTAATGCACCTCATCCTAACTTTTCCAGCAGATAGGAAAAGTTTCTCACCAATCCTTGCATGCTCACAGCATGAAACAGGTATATTGGGCCCACCTGTTCAATTGGATTGAGTTAAATCTGCTTATAATTTGCTACTTTTTCTCACCAAAAAACATTCTGTGACCTAATTAACTCTGTCTTTGATCCAACTTGTCTGTACTCTGTTTGCCACAAAGGCTGAAGTCCTTGAACAAGCCTTGGGCAGTCCTCCAGCATGTGGGTTGCTAATAATGAATACGCAAAGGGGTTTTGTTTCAGGTCAAGCCAGGGTTATGAAAGGCATCAGCCTATAAGTGACCTGGCATTTCAGAGCCTCAAGGAACTCTCCTCCTACCCGTCAAAGTTCTGGCATGAAAACTATGCACTTAACAGAGCCGTTAAGAAACTCAAACCCATTCCAAGAGGTGTTTGCACTTGGCTAGGACACACTATCCTTAGCTAAGGACTGCAAAGCATGAAATTGTGGATTGAAATTTCATGATCTGGGGGAAAGAAGGGTGAAAAGGGTCCAAACTTTGTCACTTACAAATTGTGACCTTGGCCAGATTAATCTTGAGCCTGTTTGACATCCAAAATGGGTGATAATGCCTGTATCTGCTGATTGGTTGGGAGGATTAAATGAGAAGTGAAAATATCTAGCCTTAGTTTGTGATCAGAGTGTTTTCTGTGCCTTTAATGCCTGGGGGTGGGGAGGGGGTGTGCAGTGGGAGGAAGTTGAGAGTGACCTTTGCCACCAATAGAAAATCCACTGGATTACCTCTTATCCTTCCTGGTGAATAAGACATTATGAAAAATATCTCAGCAGGGAAACAAAAAGTCCATTTATGAAATATACCAAGATAAATATTTTCAATATCGCACAACTTATGACACGAAAAGTAGCAGGCTTTTATTTTACCCTCACTCCCGGTAGCCTGGGCCTGCATTAACAAAATCTACAATGCAGAGCTAATTTACAGGTTATATTTAAAAGATAACTGTAAAAGCTGGGTTAAGGATTTAAGGCTTCTCTCCAGAGGCCCTTCCCTACCACCACATTTGGCCTGAGCTGCCCACGGAGACACAATTTCTTGCTGCCTCATCTCTAGTTGCGTGTCTCCGGACTGGCAACGTCCGAGGCGCGGATCTGGATGCTCTGAGCTCTGAATCCGAGAGGCGTGGAGCCACCGGGAGTCAAAGCCACTTTCCAGTCTCTCGTCAGGGCCTCAGCTACCCTCCGATCCCAAGACTCCGCAGTCCTGATCGCTCAACTCTCCTCGCCCTCTCAGAGCGCCTCCCCCATCCCCACCCTTAGTCCCCAGGCGGGGTCAGCGCGAGGATCAGATCCGGTCGTTGCCCCGGAATAACCCGACCTGGGAGCGATCTCGGGGCGGGGACCCGGCGAGCGCACGCCCCGCGAGGCCCCGCCCCATCGCCAGATGCGGCGTCGTTTGTGCGCGGTGATTGGCGGGTGCGGCCGCGGGATGAATGGGGTGACTGCGGTTGGGGAGCTGGGCGGGGAGGCCGAGGGCGCAGGTCTGTAGAGAGCGTCCGAGGGGCGGGGGAAGGCGGCACCGCCCTGCGGCGCTAGCGGTAAACGGTCCCCAAGTCCCGCGAGCGGAGGAGGGGGCCGCTGGGCATGTCCCGTGCGGCTCTGGGGACCCAGGGAGTGATGGGGTCCTGGGGAGTGATGGGGTCCTGAAGGGGCTTCGGTGGAGACTCGGGGTGGGAGCAACCGGGAAGTCAAGCCAGCAGCGCCTGTCCCTGAGGATCCCTTCTGTGTGCTTGACCAGGGGATGCAAAGATGGCCCGGCTCATCAGAGGAAGAGCTATGATTGGAATCCGTGTCTGGATACCCAGCTTTTTTCCATCCCTACCCCAGTACCCTTTTTTTTTTTACTTCACATTTTACCTTCGGTCATTAAACAAATATCTGTTGCGCGTAGATGTTACGCCTGGCACACCCTAGTAAACAAGGCAGACCTGTTTGTGAAATCTTGAAGTTTAAATAATTGAGAAAGTAGGGGTAAAAACAAGTAAAACAGTTACAGATTGTGAGAAGTGCTATGAATTAGGTATAAACCTAGTGGCTGAGAATGTGGAAATAAGGAAGAGAAACTGCTTTTAGCCAGGGCGATAGGAAAGCCCAACCTCAAAAGCTGACTTTCAAGTTGAGAGCTGGAAGGGGGAGGGTGAGCAGATTTCTGTAGAGGGTATGCCCTTTTGCCAAGGCCCTGGTACTTCAATTCTCTTTCCTCAACCTCTACATCTGAATTCCCATAGCATTTGGAGGGGCGGGGGAGGGCGCGGTGCACATGTTAAGGCACATCACTTTTACCAAGAATTGTAGCTTAGTTATCTCAATTCCTCGCACATTCCAAGACTCCAAAGAATATTCAGTAAACATATACTTAGCATCCACTGACTTCCAGATACCCTCCTAGGTGCCCAGGATAATTTAAAAAGTGGATAGAGCATTCATGAATGTTTCCTGAGTATTAGTTTTGTCCCTTTTATGATTGTCCTATATAGCCACTGTGGCATCATTTATCCCTAGTCTGTGGGAACTTTTCTTGGTTATGTAACCACATCCCAACTTTTCAGGCTTTCCTACTTTCGGAACTTAGTTACTTCTTAATTGGCTTATCCAGTAAACTAATTGGGTCTACCCATTAGTGAATGGAAGTACAATGCATTATTCTTCCTATGTAATGTTTGTATTTGTTTTTATGTTTGGGTTTTAATAGTAACCTGCAATGCCTTAATTTAAAGTAATAAATAAAATGAAAATCTGAGGCACTTGACTAGCCCGTTGAATTGAGGAAATGTCTATTGACAGATTGGAAATGAGGGGCCCTTCCCAGTAAGTCCTCATTTAATGAAGTAGCTTAATTTGTTTACAGAGTGTCCCGCCTTGATATCACTGCCTCCTTTTATAATTTGACAACTTGTCCCCATATGAGTAAATGTTTTTCTGTGATGTGAGAAAGCCATATTGGGAAAGACAAATTCTTACAGCTGGAATATTGACATAGTTATCAAAATACTAGACATACCTTGATTGTTCTGACAAGTAAATAAACTATTTCAATTCTGTCTTTTTCTCTTTTAAAAAGTAAAACTATTGATGCAATCTGTATTAGTTATTCTCTGCTTCAGGGTTTCTCAGAGATTGCAGTCAAAATATCAGCCGTGGCTTGTAGCCATCTCTAGGCTTTATTGGGGAGGTTCACTTCCAAGTTCACTCACATGGTCATTGCCAGGATTCAGTTCCGTATGGGCTGTTACACTGAGGACCTCAGTTACTAGCCATTAGCCAGAGGCCGGCATATCCATCCTGGCACCTTCCTATATCAAAGTATCCAAGCCGAGAAGCTAAACAGAGAATGCAGGTCACTTCTAATCTAACCTAACCTTGGAAATGTCATTCCATCATTTTTGCCATGTTCTTTCTATCCTTTAGGAGCAAGTCACTAGATCCAGCCCATGGACATGAATATTAGGTACCAGACATCACTTTCAGAGGGGGCCTACCATGTTATCAGAGCATATTGAACTGTGAAGTGAATTTGGGGCTCCAAAAGTCTTTCTTGCATAACCTGAAACAGCCCACTATGTCTTAATTTGCTTTATCATAAAGAAAGTAAATTGTCTCTTGAGAGTCTAGTCAATAAATTTTTACTGAATGCCTACTATGTATCTGCCGTAGCACAATGCTAAAGGAGCAAAGGTGAATGAATGATACACTTTCTGGCCTTGAGTGGAAGAGGAGAAGTATAAGCAAACAATTACAATGTTAATACTATAAGTGATAAAACAAAGGCCTACACAGAGTGTGTTGGTTATGGGGAGAATAAGAAAGAAACATTCTTTCCAGGTCACATTCAGAAAAGTAAAACGGGTGGGGAGAGGTGGAAAGAAAAATGAAAAGATTAGATATAGATGAAGACTATGGGAGAAGTTAATCTTATTGATCAGCAAAATGCAGAAGTAATAACATTGTACTTTTTATTTTGTAGACTTTAAACAGCCTAAAATTGCCTCAATTTTATGCATCTAGGGTATTTATCTGACAGCTTTTTAAGTTTTATACTTGAGTTCATTCTATTGAAATATGTCTGATAGAGGGCAGTGTGTCATTTGATCATTCAGATTAGGAGACAATACTGTAATGCTATTTAACTTGTAATGCTATTGAAGGGAATTGACTGAGTGAACCTGACATTAGGGAATATATGAATTTGAGGGAAAAATGTGCTTCACAATCAGATACCAAGCAATAGTTTGCAAAAGTAATTGAACTGCAACACATACTTGTAGAATTTTATGAGTCTTACAATGCCACATTCACTCGCAGCAAAAGGTGAAGTTGAGGCTGTAAAAAGAAATTGTGCTACCAGTTTTTTACATGTATTACCAGACTGTAAGAGCAGCTCTAATACTGCAGGTGCACAAAAAGCAAGGTCTTTTATGACACTGTGCGTATAACTAAAACATCACATGACCTATGACTAAATCACTACAGCTAATATTTGGAGAGCTTGTTTTGTAAATGATAGAATTAGCCAAAGTATATTCTGTATTATATCATCAGCTCCAAAGTCACATTGAGCACTTGCAGAATACACTGTTTAACCAGAGCACACTCCCCAACAACAAAAACCACATAACTCCTCTTTGTCCATTGCACAGAACTTCAGCCAGAAGTTTGGTTATCACTTGCTTTTGTCTGCTTCCCGGAAATCTTTAGCTCTCTAATATGTTATAGAATGTAAATCAATTTGAAATTTATCTTTTGATAATCAGCACAGTAAAAGACACATGAGAATCTGTCCTGCTGAAGGACATGGACAACAGTGTAGTGATTGCTGGAGGGAGGGGGATTGCTGGTAAAGGGACTAAATGGTAATCTTTAAAAAAAAATAAAGATTAAATAAAGATTTAAAGATAAATAAAGATTAAATCAAAAATAAAAATAAATTAAATAAAAGAGAATCTGTCCTGAATTAACATCTTATCTTTAACATAGCTAAGCTTTGAAGAAATTGACAACTGAGACCTGAATTCAATCTTAATTCTGTACTAAGTTGCTTTGCAGCCTTGGGTGTACCATGTAAATCCTGTCGTCTCGTTACAGTGCTGAAGGCCTGATGGTACTGGGAAAGGCCTTAGAAATTTGTTAACTAATAAAAAAAAGGTGCAAAATTTGATTCATCTTGAAATAGATATCATGGCAGTTTCTATTTTAAGAGGGAGTGCTTAATATTCAAGATAACTGCTACATTTATAGAAGAGTAAGGTATCCCAAATTCATACCAGTTTAAGACAATAGTATTCCTTCTTCATAATAACTGTAGTTATAGTCTTTCTTCTTTTATAGTACTTTTAAAACCTTAAATATTCTGGGGGCAAAAGGGAGGAAATTGGGACAACTGTAACATCACAATCGATAAAATATTTTTTTAAATGCAATGTTAATTACTCTTTGGGCCCGGTTAATTTTTCAGATTTTAACATTTCAGAAAAGGGAAATGGCAGGAAAGGTTATTATCTCAACTTTAATTGGGTGCAGAAAAATAATACCTAGAAGATAAGAATTTTTCAATTATTGTACCTGGTATTTTCTTTCTCTTAGACTGAATTTGTGGCCTAGGGATACCTAGTAAAAGCACGTATCTTACTGATCCGCATTTCAATTTCTTCATCCATGTGTTCATTCATTTAGCCATTGAATAAGTATGTGTTGAGCTCTTACCAGGTGCCAGGCAGTGTTCCAAGTGCTGGGGATGCGGTGGTGAACAGAACAAAGCCTGTGCTCTCAATGAACTTATGTTAGGGGTGGGATGACAAACCAACACTAAAAGTACACAAACCTATAAGATGTCAGGCAGTGATGAGTGCTGTGGAAGAAAAGAGCTCAGGGGAGGCCTGTGTGGCAGACTTACAAACTCAGAGATCTAAAGTGACCACATAGGATGGTCTGAAATGAAAACTCTCTAACTGTAACTCGTTCATAGATAGTCATGTCCTAGGTTTGTAATTTTCCCTAACAAAACTCAATCTTTATCTTAACTGAGCCTGTCTGTTGTCTTCTTCATCTACGATAACGTACCTTTGAAATGTCAAATTTCTTTTCTCTGGGCCCCTCAAAGCACAAAACACCACACCAAGGGGATACCACAAATCCCCTCTTCGTTATTATCATCATGTTAATTGTTAACTGTTAACTATCCTGTATCCGCCTGTGTAAAAGAAGTATGTGTCTATCATTTTACTTTTATCTAGTCCCAGAAGTTTCCCCATTTTCCTTCCTCCCACCTTCCTCCCTATCCATTTTTGGATTGGATTTATCTATCACCAATGGATTTCATGTAACCCACATATGCCTCCTCTTTTTGATTGTATAAAATAAGATGCAAAAGTTCCATTTTCCGGGGCATTTCTCAATCTGTAGAGATTGTGCTCCTGGTAGTTGTTGTCAGTTTGGCTCAAATAAACTCACAAAAATTCTCTACAGGTTTGGACGTTTCTTAGTTGACAGTGCTAAGGAGTAAAATAAAGCAGAGTATAAGGGCTCCCGAATGTGGAGGCAAGGACGGAGACACTGCAAATTTAGAGAATGATCAAGGAGGACTCTAAGATGATGACATTTCTAGAGATCAAAACGAAGCATGGGTGTAAGCCTTGGTGCTTTCTGGACTGAGTATTCTATGCATTGGGGAAGATTAAGTACACAGGCCCTGAAGCAAGTCTAGTGCTTGGTGTATTCAAGGAATAGGAAGGAGGCCATTGTGGGTGGAAGACAGAGTAGCTTTAGAAGGTCAGAGAAACGGTAAGGTGCTAAATCCGGAAGGACCACACAGACCACTGTAAGAATTATTGATTCATACTCTTACTGAGATGAGAGGTTGTTAGATGGTTTTAAGCAAACAGGCGACATGATCCGGCTTTGGTTTTAAGAGGATCATTCAGGCTGCTGAGTTGGAAATAGACTGTAGGAGACAAAAGCAGAAGTAAAGATCCAGTTACAGGGCTATTACAAAATTCTGGACGACTAATAGTGACTTAAGCTCAGGGCTTGGTAGAGATCGTAAAAAGTAAACAGGTCCTGGATATGTTTTGAAGATCGAGCAGGCAGGATTGTGTTGATGCATGATGTAGGACATGAGAGAAAGAGGGGAGCTAAATATAACTCTAAGTCATTTGGCTTGAGAAACTGGATGAATGGAGTTGTCATTTACAGAGCTGGGAAAACCATGAAAGGAGCAGGTGTGGGGAAGAAAATCAATAGTTTGTTTTTTATTGTTCTCACCTTGAGATGCCTTTTGGACATCCATGAGGAGAGGTCATTAATAGGCAGCTAAATATATACATCTGGAATTCAGAAGAAAGGGCTGAGCTGGAGAAATACATTTGGCATGAGCAGAGTATAGATGGAATCCAAGCTATAAAAGGTAGTGATAATACCATCTAGGAAGTAAATGTAAAAAGAGAGTACTGAGGACACAGCCTCCTTTTATAGTCCAGTTGCTCCTGGATAGTGTACTAAAGAGTATAAAAGAAAAGACCAGAGATTCCAGAAATAGTTCAAAGAATTCATTCACTCAGCCAAAATAACAATCAAAATTCAACATTTCCCCCTCCGACAGAGTTTGCAATCTAAAGCAGTGGTCTTTGATGTGGAGGTACAAGCACCCCATGGATTGAGCAAGAGATACAGTCAGGAAACAGCTACAATGCAGAGTGGAAAATTCTATAATGAAAACCAAGATACATATATCAACTGAGAACTACCTGTCAAGAGGCATGTGAAAAGGCATACTTTGGGGGCAGTAGTAAAATATTAGAACTTTATATTTACTTTTATTTTAAAATAAGAAAAATATGTAAGATTTAATGTACAACTTGACAGCTATATAAGTTAGTGATTTTGAACCCTCTTCATCCCATGGCACACATAAACTAATTTCTAAAATTCTGTGGCACCCCCCACAATATATTTTTGATGAACTGACAAAAAATAAGTATAATTTTGACGGATATACAAAAAAATAATAGTATTCAAAAGTATTCAAATAGTCTAATTTAAATACTAATTACTATTTGAGCACTAACTCGAATAGTACTTTTTCTGCTCCAAAGTGACTTTTTAAAAAATCAGTTTCTGTCCTGACTGGTATGGCTCAGTTGGTTGGGATTTGTTCTGCATAGCAAAAGGCCACTGGTGGATTCCCAATCAGGTACATGCTTGGGTTGTGGGTTCAGTCCTCAGTTGGGATGCATAGGAGAAGCCACTGATTGATGTTTTGCTCCCTCTCTTTTTCCCTCCCCTTCCCCTCTCTCTAAAAATAAATAAATAAATAATCTTAAAAAAAAACAAATCAGGTTCCTATACTTGTATGTAAGGATTTCTGGTACCAAGAATTAACAAATCAGACACAATCTTATGCCACGTGACCAATAAGTTGCAACTCTATTATATGACCTTACAGTTATGATTCAAGCCAGGGTATTCACACCCCAGCTATTGTAATGTTTGCTGTCATTTTTTAATTTGACAGTCTAAGGGAAAAGATGTCAGCTGCCCCTGACTAAATAGTCAGGTATTGCAAGTTTTAAAAATTCTTGCTGCTCACTGGTGTGCTGCAGCACGCTAGTTGAAAATGCCTGATATAAAACCATAATTTGAAATATAGATATTTTGGTAATATGGGCTTAAAATATTTTGATAGATGAGCACAATAAAAACAATTGAGTGTGACAGAAAACTTGAAATTTTTAGAATATCAAGTTTGAAACTTTTAAAACCTGGATGGATAGAACTTGGACAGGATGACACAGAGCTGAAGAAGGTCTGGCCTTGGGGTGCTGGTAGGAGGGTGAAGATACCTTTGCAAAACTCCTCTGTGCCTCTAGTATGTTTTTCACATGTCCTTTGACAAAAATTTCTTAATCTGTGTATCTTGGTTTCCACAGTAAAATTTACTGCTCTTCACAGTTGTTTCTTGACTGTGTCATTTTACAGGAGGAAGAGGTCCTTGAATTTTTTTATTCCTAATATCTAGTATGATATCTAACACACTGAGGTTGTTCAGTGTTTTTGGAGTCAAATGGCAATAGACTGCTAAAAATCTCATTTGTGTATGTTTAAATTACCTAATTTGCATATAGTTTGTCCACCTGCTTTCCTACTATAAAGGTCCAGTACCTGGAACACAGCTGGCACATGATAAACATTACACTGCAAATGTAAAATTGGCTACATTAAATGGTTAACTAAGCTGGATTCAAAGACATGGAGTAGTAGCAATACAGCGAGCGGGTACAAGGAGAAAGACAATCTCTGGGGCTCACTATGGGGAATGCGTAGGATACTAGGATGATGGAAACCTTAAATTATCCAAACATCAATGAAAAACAGCAAGGATCTTCTATTTGTGCTCTGAGCACAAAGCATTTTGTCTTAAGCGCTTAAATTTGTGTAGCTGAAAAGATGCCACTTACTCCACCTCTGTTTCTCCTTTTGCAAGCTTTTGGAGTAATTTCTGGAGTAGAAATGACTTTGGTAGCGACTGATTTCAAAGGAAAAAACAGAAATTCTTAGAAAAAGCACAGTAAATCTATCACAAGGGAGTGAAGCTATAAACATCAGTTTTGAGTGTTTTGTGTTACTGCTTTCTGTTGTTCAACTGCAGACCTTCGTTCCAGTAGTCTCTGTAGGCACTTAACCCTTTTAGCTACATCCAAGGAGAACTAGATCCCTTTCAGAACCGCAGAAAGGGTGGATACTAGAGCGGGCTCCTGCTGTCCAAGCGCGACAACACAACCATGCCACCTCTGGCACTGAGAGAAATCAGAGTTCAGGGCATCGGGAACTTCACCGCCGCTATTGCGCACGCTCTGGGTTCCACGCAGGCTTATTAGGAGGAAAGGGGATAAAACTGCCCGGACACATGTGAACTACAGCCGACCCATCTGGGCCTGGGCTCCCTACTGCATCGGATTCTGGAATTTACAATCACGAAAGTTCTATTGTCTCACGATTGGCTCCGGGGCCGCATGACATCATAGCGCTTGATTCAGCCTTGGGGCCCCCATTGGCTGGCCGCGCCATTGTGACGTCACGGTCAGCCCACGTTCTGATTGTAGATACCCGGCGCCTTCCTCTTCCCATCGCGGCGGTTCCTGGCGACCGGTGCTTCCCTACCACGTCCTCCTCCGATCCGGCTGGCAACGGGCGCTCCTGTCTCCGCCTCGCCGCTTCTCAAAGCTGCTTCTGCCCCTCGGGCTAAGAGGTAAGCCGTCAGCTCCAGGAAACTTCGCCTGTGGCCGCCTCTCGGCCATGACACTCGCGCGAGCGTGCGGCGGGGACTAGAGGGCTGCGAACCGCCGTTAGGTCCTGTACCCGGTGCGGAAGAAGAGCTGCCTGCACGGCCCGCGCTCCGCCCGCGTGGCTTAGGAGCACCGGCGGCCCGCGGCCGCCAGGCGGCCGGCTCTGGGGGACCCCAGCCCGGCCCCCCAGGACGGACGGCGGGCGCGGGGAGAGCTGTGCGGGCGGGAGATGGCTCGTCCTGGGCGCCTCGGGAGTTTGCACTGTGATGCTGCCTCACCTGTTCCGCCCGTGGAAGCAGCAGGCGGGCCGTTTTGCGCGCTGACAGGAGCCGCGGGAACACACACTGTGCCCAGATCGAGGCAGAAGGGATGGGTTTGTGCGCTCAGATCCGCCCGCCGAGTCGGGGTGAACTCGCGGGTGGGAGATCCAGGGAGCCGCCCTCTGAAATAGAGCGCTTTCTTTGGTGGAGAACAAAACCTGGGTGAGTTCGGAGAACCATCGGGGATCGCTAGTCGGGTCGGCACGGAGACCCAGGGCACGCCAGCCTTCGCCCCTCTCTGCGCAGGAGGCGCGGGGACCCGGGTCTTGCCTCTACCCCCTTCCCCAGGGAAGTCGGCTAGCCCCGCACCACCCTGGCGTTTATTAAAACCAGATAACTGCAGCCCGAGGTCCTCCGGGAGGGATGAGGCTAGCGCGAAAGCGAGGGGGCGGGGACTCTAGAGGGACCGGGCGGCCCTTTAAGGAGTCGGGGCGCGGGAGAGGCGGGAGCGGAGGGCATGCAGGGAGGTGCGCGGCCCGGGAGCGGCTCTGGGCTGGGGAAGCCCCTGGTTCGTGTCTGTTGCGAATTGTAAGGAAAAGTGCTCTTTTACAGTTTACATGCTAGTAAGACTCACCCCCGCCCCCGCCTTGGACTCCCCGAGTCCACCCTACCGCGCTAGGGTGGAGAGAGAGTCCTGTCTTGAGGAAGAGTTGTTCTTTCAAATTGTATCTTGCAACCGTTCCGTGCTTTGCACTTTAAGGGTGGTGGTTTCCTCTCCTCACGACTTATCTCCCAACTTCTTGATTGCAAATTTATAGAATGCATTTGGCCAACTTGGGGGTGGGAGTACGTATGGATGAATCTACAGCTTGATGTATTAGCTGACCTGGGCAACCCCGGGGTGCGGGCTGGGGAATTGTGGGGAGCAAGCAACCTTAATTCTTTAATAGCGGGACCCGTGGCAGGAAGTGCTTTACAGGGTTGCGCGGAAGAGCTAATGTTGCTTGTTAGACTTTGTTACGTGTTCCCCTAACCCCTTGGTAGATATAACCTGTTGGTTTGCACTTGTTTTGCCTGAATATCTCAGTCAACAACAGTCGGTACAGAATCTACAGATACGGACACAGCCGGTTCTGCATTTGCTGGCCGTGGATGAACACTTTTATTTTCCATCTGCGTTCGATAAGGGACAAGTGGATTACTCCTTTAGTCAGTTTAGACACTGCCTGGGATTATCCAGGAAAGGTCCGCACTTGCAGGAGAAAGGAGCAGGTATGTGACTCACATCCCTTTGAGATTCCTATCCTAGATTATAACTTCTCATTGCCAGGAACTGTTTGGTAGTGTTTTTTTCTTTTTGCATGTTCCTTTCTCTTCCATTTTTAATTGAAGACAAAAGAGAAAATGTTGTTAATGGTTACAGATGGCTACTTTTTCAGAATATAGAATAGAACTTTACTGAAAAGTGAAAGTAGAAAGCATATTAAAATTTGTCGTATTATTCAAGAAAAATACCTCATAATGTCACATACTGCCCTCATCCCCTTGACTCAGTTTCCTTGTCTGTCTCAAAATGGGGATTTCATGTTACAGAATTGTTATATGGATTTCAAAAGATGCTAAAATGAAAGAACCTGACATGGTTCTGCCAAATGTTTCCTTCACTTAATTTTTTTCTTCCTGGGGAAGGGGAAGTGAGGTTTAGGGGGATGTGGCCAGCACTGAAACCTGAGAATTTTTAAAAACTGGGAAAATAATTCAGAACTAGGTTTTCACAAATACTAATTTCAGTGTCACTTTTAAAAATGAGGTAAGATCTCATTTCCTAGGATCAACAGAGTATTTGGTTTTTTGGTTAGAGACCTGGATTTTTGGATATTTGCAGTCACAAGGATCTTCCAGGGATCTTTTTTTCTTTACCTCCTCATTTGCTTTCATCATAACATTGGTTGTCCTCTTGCTGCTATAGGTCAGTATATCAATCCTTGGGTATCTTATTTCCCACTTGAATTACACAAATCAGGGTAAACCTGATTACCTTCCTTTAGGGAAACTCTGATACCTAACTAGAGAGTTTGAGTAGTGGTTTTACCTCTTTCTGACTTGGCCACACCCTTTCTCTC
Organism: Mormoops blainvillei; assembly: GCA_004026545.1. Classification (NCBI taxonomy): domain Eukaryota; kingdom Metazoa; phylum Chordata; class Mammalia; order Chiroptera; family Mormoopidae; genus Mormoops; species Mormoops blainvillei. The sequence continues at coordinate 40,223 of PVJD01006790.1, read as the reverse complement.
CCCTAAGACATTTTGTAATTATTTTGAATTTGTGTTCCTCCTCTTTTGCCTACCAACTCTTCTATTCCTGATGTGATAATCTTTCCATTAATTACCTATAACTAAGATTTTACATGCATTCCGTTTCAGATATTTTTGATGTACCTTCCTGTAAATAGTTGCTTGCCATACATAATTCTTATGGCACCCTGTGAGAAGTGTTATCCCTTCCTTCTTCTTAAAGAATGAGAACTAAGTCCCAGAAGTGCCAGGAGATTTTTACAAATTCACATAGCTCTGTCTCTTGTACCATTCCTGCTCCTTTGTCTATCCTTACTGCTAGGATTTGTTCAGTGGGCTATATGCCGTTTGTGTAACTCTGTTACTCTGTAACTTAAAAATCTAACCTCATGTTCAAAGGTCTGTCTTCAAGCCATACAAGATTAACAAATTGTCATCTTTCAAATCTGCCTAAAATCTGTTTTCTTCCTTTTCGCTCATATTTAACTCATTCTTTTTATTTATTCATTGACTTGTCAGTTATTGAATGTGGGGTGTGTATGTGTGTTAAGACAGAAGAGGTTGTATGCAAAGCTGAATGATACAGTTTCTGACTCCAAAGGGCTTCCTGAATTGGCTTACACTTTAATCCTCTTATACCCATACTTAGTCTGCACCTTGGGCTAAAAGGGAATCAGAAGCAGATTTCTGGGGCACTTGTCTAACTATATCTGAGAAAGCTTTATGGCAGAACTGTCCATGTTAGACCTATCAGTGCTTAACATTTTGAATTAGGGTGATTCTGGTGCAGAAAACAGAAAACCCAACTCATATGGGCTTAAATGACCACCTGACTCAAGAAGTCCTCATGGCAGAACTTTTGCTTGTTTCTCTGAAGTGCTCTCAGGTGTTGATAGTCTGATTTTGCAAGATGACTGCCAGCAACAATTTGGACCCTCCCGTTACTGTATTCTCATGTGGGGACTTCCCTCCACCTTCTACAGAAAGTCCTCAGCCTAGAGACTGATGTAGGCCTTATTTACTTGAAGTAATAACTAGAACAATATAAACCTGATAATCTGGGGTCCATCCCAGAACTGAGAAAGTGGATTTAAATCTCCCCTCACCTACCTGGCTGCTGCTACATCTTCAGGAAGGACCTGCATGGACGTAGGGGAAGTGAGCCACGGTGGTAGCTGTAAGTGCCTCAGAGGATGTCAGTAGTAAAGAGATGATTGGATTAAGCTAAATAGAATTGAACCAACATTTGAATTTAGGCTTGGGTTTCATAGAGGACTCTTACAGAGATAGGAATATTGCATTCTATGGGAGAGGGAGTTTGGAGAGCAAACAAGTGTGTAGAATTATTGAGCAAGAAGTAGGTAGCCCACTTGGCTGAAACTGATAGGACAGAAGTGGAAGAAAAGATTAGAAAGACAAGTTGTTGGTAATAGCAATGGCTAACTTTCATTGAGCTATTATTATGTGTGAGATCTGGCACTGAGTGCTTTTTACATGGATTTATCTCAGTTACTAATTAATTGGTACTATGAGCATTTCCACTTTACAGGCGAGGAAATGGAGGCTCAGAATTTTAGACACTTGTCCACAGTCACAAAGAATTTCAGCTAGGTCATTGTACCTCCTAGCCTGCTCTTTCTCCTGAGGTGTTTGTTTGGTAACAGGGTACCACTGAAGCTTTGGAGCTAGAAGGAGTGCATGATGAATGCTGTGCTCCAGGAGTATGTGTCTTGTCAAAGTGTACAGGATGGATAGGCGTGGACAGAGGCTGGAATGTGGAGATGGACTGGGAGGCTGTTAGAGGAGGTCAGGGCAGTGATAAAGCCCCACCTAGAGCCACGGCCCTGAACACAGGCTGGAGAGAGCTAATTGAATCAGCTTGTTGCTAGGATAAGCTTCTCTGTGACCCAGAGACCAGTTCAACTCGAGGGCCAACAAGAGGAAGGACACTCTTACTACTGGGTGGCAGAGGAGACGTGGCAACATAAAGGGAGAAGGAGGAAGCTTTGTAATCAGGTGGAAATATTCTAACAGTTCAGATACATGTCCACACAACGCATTCCTTCCCCTTGAGCCTCAATTCCTCCTCTTTGCAGCCAGTCTCTCTTGGCTCCTGTTTTTGTTGCTACCCTTACGCAAGTACATGATTCCACCACATTTCATCCATTTCTAGACACAGTTTTTCACATTTTAACATATCTGGGTAGAGATGCAGCTTATACTCAGTGGCATCTTAAAATCACTACAAGCGTTTTTCCACATTTTAATATTACTGTAATTAGGGTGCTTCCTACCTTTTAATGAAGTACATTATTTTGCAGTGTATAATGCACACTTTTTCACCCAAATTTTTGAAGGAAAAATAACGGTGCACATTTTACATGGGTAGTACTAATTCTCTAGCCATATAAATGTTTTTAATTCTTTTATTTATGCTCATGCATTAAAAGTGTAACTCTAGAAAGCAGTAACGATATCCATATGCAAAATAATACCCAGGAATGCTATCATTGGTTTTGTTTCTAAACATAAATAAATGAATGAATTAATTAATTAAAAAAACTAAAATGAAAGATTTTTTTTTCCTGAAAGTTTGCTCCAAAAACATGGGTGAGCATTGTACACGGATGCACATTATATCCGGCAAAATACGGTATCATTGGTGAGAAAAGGTAGATCCCAGTAATGCTAAAGCTCATGCATCCAGTTGCTGGTGGAGCCAAGAGTAAGAACCAAGGCCTCTGGGCGCCTTCCATCAGCTGGGTTACCTCAACTCACAGAATAGGTATCAAAATAAATGTTTGCCTCATGATTCAGGGTTATGTAAAGCACGTGAGTATTTATTTGTTTATTACAACTGAAGTAATTTGAGAAGATTGGAAGGCATAATTGTTTAAGGTAGGATGTCTCACCCTTGCATAGAACCTAACTGCCATGGTTTCTTGTCCTACCTTGCCACCAACCATAAGAAAATCAACTCTGAGCATTGGTCTCTCTCTCTCTCTTTAAAAATAAAAGATTTAAACTAAGGTGATTTACAAGTCCCTTCCAGAACTAAATTTGTTATCTTCCCTTTTGCCATGAGCAAATCCTTTGTTTCTGTTCGATTGAGGATAGAGAATGAAAGTTGAAATCATTTAGGTCTTAGAAAGGTAGATGTCAGAATTAGTGAAGGAAATTGCACTTTTCCCTTTAAGTGGTTGAACCATAACCTCAGGAGATGTTTTGGCCTTGCAAAGTGAATTGTTTAGAAAGGTAACCTGACCTCATTTTGAGATTCTGTGCTAGGAACCCCCACCCATACACACAAACTGTTTGGTTCCTACCGGGCTCCCACTGGCATGTTTCTTCCATGGGAACATTTTTATTTGACTTGTAGGCACTCACTTTTAGAATTGTGTGGTGCCTGGATTTAAAATATTCATGATTGGTGAGTGTCCAGAAAGACAACATTCCCATCCTTCCTTCTCCTCCTCCCCTGACATTACTCTTTCGAGTATAGTTGTGTCTAATATCTTAGTATTCCTTATGTCTTAAGTTAGACTTCTGTCTTCTTGTTGACTGGATTTAGGAAATAGTTTACTTGTTTTAAGATTTTTAGCGCTGGCATTGTCATGCTTCCTCTAGCTAGGAGAAAACTATTTTTCTTGAAACATACCTGCCAATTTCTAACCAATACTTATACTGGGTTGGTACCCTCCTGTTAGCATATGCGATTTATAGGTTCCATCCCTATTAAGTTCTCCCTTTGCCCTTTCCTTTCCCCATTGTCAGCAGTTTGACCCTGTCAGAATGAATCTTTTATAAGCCCGTACTAAACAGACCTCATAAAGTCGTGTTGGAGAATTGGCCACTCAGGTTTTTATTTTATCTGAGTTATTCTGAACCCTGGAGTACCTGTTCCCCTTTGTGTTGGCACAGCAAACACTTCTACAAAGTAATTATTATGAATTTCTCTTTCCCCAAAGAATAGTTCTCATGATACCAAATTCAATAATTATTCATTTGCTTCCCTGGGAGTTTGGCAGTGTGGTGTCTGTCCCCAAGGGCAGTGTTCAGGGTACCTCTGCTTTAGTCTTTGGCAGAAGAAATAAATTAATATTAAAAGAAGCTGTTGACATCTCCATCTGCCCAAATTGTGAGTCCATAGGCCCCTCTGAAAATTCAAGTTTTTTAAAATGGAACTTAGGAATATTTATCTTTACTGTGGATCTGCGGTGCATTGATAAAAGCATCTACTGTGCTCTTGTTTTTCTTTTAATTAAGAAAAGCTGGAGGAAGGAGATTGAAGAAAACACCTTTCAGGTTAGCAGCTGCCCATCTGGATAGGGTTCCCACTCTGCCACTTACAGCTGTGTTGGCTCTGGCGTTAAGTTATTCCACCTGTTTGACACTTCGCTTAGAACTTGGAGGTGACAACACCTGTGCCTACTTCGGAAGGTATCCAGTCCATCAGTATTACACATGAACGTTAAGTAGGGTACTGACTTAATTTGATGGTCATGGTAAAAAGATTCCTCTGTTATATAGGATGTTCAGTGAAGCATTGTCCGTAATAGCAAAAGACTGAGAGAGTAGAGTAAATGTCCTTCAGAAGAATCAGTTACAGTACAGCTGGGCAATGGAATACTTCACATCTTATAAGAAGAATGAGGCTGATCTGTACATACTGAATACAGCTGCCAGTACAACATACAAGGCATCTTTCTGAGGCCCTCTACATATATTCATTTTGGTTTCACAAAACCCCCTGAGGTAGGTACCCCAGTTTTGTAGATGAGGAAACTAAGGTACAGAAAGCTTGTTCACGGCTCCACACCTAGCAGGCAGCAGAGCCAAGGATTCAAACCCAGGCAGGCCTGCTGCAGTCTCCTCTTAGCCACCCTGGCATACCGCAAGCCTGTTAGAACTAAGTAGTTATCTCTGTATTTGCAGCTCTTGATACAGAGCTAGAGGAAACAAAGTTGAGTTTCTTATCATTACAGTTCTGGGAGATTTGCAGTGTATCCAGCATAGAACTTTTGTTAGTAACTGAACATTAGAAAAAATAAGCTGATAGAATAACCTTTATGATCAGTCCTTGAAAGGGTGACCTTTTTGTTTATTCTCTGACTCCTTTTTTAGAGATTTTGCACTTAAGCCTTCTCTTGTTGGTGTAATCAGAAGTGCAAATACAGAAGAGCTCTGTAATTATTGGTGTAAGAAATCAGTGTTCAAATCCCCACTGCCAGTTGGCTGCACCAGTGTGACTGGCCCAGGACATTGGCATCAGTTTCTTTACCTGGCCTCATCTGGGTTTGGTTTACAAGGCATACAAGGCCTGAGAGGTGTGGGCTTGGGGGGAAGAGCACCCAGATCTTCCAGGGAGCCTGTGTCTCCAGACTGTCTGATTTCCCTTGAGTAGAGGTGTAAGTCAGGTATATTTTGAAAACATCTATTATGTCATCTGACACAGGCCACACGAAGGGCCATTTGTCCAGCCTGAAGATAGACATGTTTTCCACCACCTTCAGTTCTCTTGGGATTATTAGGCTCTTTAAGAACTTCTTTAATTTCTTTCTGGGTGTGATTAGTAGGTCTGACAACATTATGTTGCCTATGAGTACCATAATTCCCGAAATAAGAGAATCACAAAATGCACAGAATGGCTTATATTTTCATATGGAAAATGACCAAGTGATAAAAACAACTTCTATAGACGCACTATATAGAAGAGATTAATGATTACTAGGTTGTACTTGCTTTTAAAAATGCCACATCATAGCAGGCTTTTATTTTACTTTTTTTAAACCTATATAACTCTGCCTCTCCCTCTCCTCAGTCACCCCCAGACCCAAATATTTATAAAATATGGGTGTTTGCAGTTTTAAAAAAGAAATGTGTTTTTCTGTTACATGCCTTATTTGTATTACACAGGTTTGAATTTATGTTTCTCTAACCTTTTTTAATTTCTGCTGAGGCAACAACAGTGTTTTTATTTATTTTGTCCAAACGAGCTTAGAGAACATGATAATTTATTTTGAATATTCAAGTAATCACACCAGTTAAAAGACTGCAATCAGATAAGAATTGTTAGTTGCATATAGCAAAAAATGTTGCTTAAACTCCTCTTAAATGTTTGGCTCCCAGCTATTTGTAATTACAGTCTGATTTAATGTTAAGGATGTGATTGAAGTAGAGCACCTTCCTGAAGTAAAGTCTCCAGGGATCCAGTAGAGTCACACAGAGGATCTCGAGGTGCACGATCAATGCTTTGACATTGGCTGTCTTCTCTACAAGTATGCTTCAACCAAGAAGGCGGTTGCCCTGTGAAACAGGTCAGAACTTCTTTAAAGAGCCCCTGAAAGACAGTATCTCAGGACTCCCAGGTCCCCAAGAGAATGTTATAAATACTGTGCTTGCTTCGTTTTCAGAGCAGCTCCTTTTTGTTTATTTGGCAAGGAGTGGTGGTTTTGGAATAGGCTCAGTGACCCCAAAGGAAGGTGGCCGTGAGTACATTGCACGGTGAGGGAGGTGCTGTTCATTGAGCCCGGATACAGAGCTTCATGCTTGAGTTTCTCATCCTTTAAAGAAATAGAACTGGCATATTGTAAAGGGCTTCCAAGAACTCCAGATATAGTTGAATAGTATGCAAGTACTGTTGGAAGACCAATTTCAATTGGGTAATGTAGTTGGATTCAGGTATCTACCCACTCACCCATTATCCATTTCAGATATTTATTTCTAATGCAGTTCTCTCCTGTAAACTCCAGCCTCATAACTTTTCATCAGCGAGCTTCACCTGGACACCCTGCAAACCTCTTTCTCGTGTTGGCTAACATGGTCAGAAGCACTACCATCCACCAGTTGTCCCATGCCATCACACTGGCAGTAGTGCGCAGGTCCTTCTCTCTCCTGTCATCCACACCCTTCCCCCACTCCCTCCACGGTATTTAGCACATAGTGTCCATTTCAGGCTTCTCCCTGTCCGTCTTTGCCCTTCCCCTTCCCCTTCCATTGTCTGCCCCTAGAAGCACGTCAGTCCCTTCCTGGATGACTGCAGTTTCTCCCTGGCTCCTTTCTGTCTCTCCTGTGTTCTGGTCCCTAATCTACTGTCACAGTGGTCTTCTGACATGTTAGTAGGATCGTCTTATTCCACCCTATAAACTTCGTTTACTCCTTCTTTGAGGCCATCCTTGATCCAGCTTCATTTCCTGCCACTTTCCGTCTGAACTTTTGACTCCGAACATACCACAGACTTTATTTCCCCAAATGTACCTTGTCTGCTTCTATCTCTTCCACATGGGCTGTATTTGAATGCTTCTTTATCAGTTGTTTCCACCAAAAACAAAAACACAAAAGCAAAGCAAACTTAGGAAAAATTCCTGTTCTTCCTAAGTCAAACTCTCACACCCTAGGATCTTTGATCTTTTTGACTGACTTAGATGTTCTCCTGCTTCCTACTTGTGTAACCTTGGTTCTAATACCTAACCTTTGAGTGCCTCAGTTTCCCCATTCTTAAAGTGAGAATGACTAATGCTTTCCTTTTCTCTCTGCTTAGTGTCTGGCATATTAATCTCTGTGTCTTTGGTATCTATATACCACCTGGCATATAGTAAATATCTAGCAATTATTTGCATGTATGTCTCTCTCAGTGTGTACCTTTTAAGTGTAATCCATTCAGTAATCTGTGCTAATGGCTTGTGAAGGTGAATGTATCTTGATAGCCTGGGAATACATAATATTTCACAAATGGGGAGTCTGTCCAGGCTGGGGACTCTGGGAGGCCAGCTTCCCTGCCCGTTGTTGCCATTCTTCCCTGTGGAGTAGAGCAGCAGCAGCCTTCAAACCATACCAATTGCTAAATGTCCCACATGCACAGGAGCAGAGGTGACACATGCTATTATTTTAAAGGGCCTTACTTACTTGCACATTCTCTTGTAGAGCTTTCAGGTAGAATCTGCCAGTCATAGACTACACTGGTGTCACGATGCCCAAGCAAGGAGTAGCTTCACCTCTTGGTGTCTAGGCACCCAACTCTTCCATGATAAAATATTGGTGGAAACTGACACACTGTTTTAACCTCGTTGTCGTTGGCCACATTACTGAGCCCCAGTGGAAGTGGACTATGTAGGTTGGACAGAGCCTGCCTGCTTCAGCAGCCATATGGTCACTAATTCATCCATCATTCACATTCACTCACTGTTGAGGATTTCTGTATGCTGCCCTCTGTGAAGGAGCATGGATCTTACAGGGACACAGGACAATACACCTGCCGACAAAGAGATTATAATCCGGTAGAAGACGGGAGGTATGTACTTGAGTCAGCAGAATTACTGGTACTGTAGATATGACCATGTGTGTTGTGCAAGTGATGGAGATCTCAAAATAATAGTGGCTCCAATAATGGGATCTCAAAATAGGGCTAAAGTTTCTGTCTCCCATAAAAGGCCGAGGAAGAGTTAGAGGGTGGTAGGTCCAGGGCTGGTTTGACCAGTCGTAGGCTCCTTCTAGCTCAGTGTGTGCCAGGTTTAGAGTGTGGAGCCATCTCCCAGGCAGCAGGCGAGAGGAAAAGACAAAGAAAGTAGAAAGGGCAGTGAGTTCATTCATGCTTTCTCTTAGGGGAAGATCCAAGAAGCTGCCCCTAGTTGTGTTTTTGTCTCCTTGGCCAGAACTTAAACATGTGGCCACCTGAAACTGTAAAACATCGCTGGAAAATCTCATCTTGATTCTGGGTGGCCGTGGGCAGCTGAAAGCTCTGCCGCAGAATTCGGGCAGCAGCCACCAGTCTGTGCCAGCGGTGGTGGAGATTGACACCCCATGCACAGAGGTTTGAAAGCCCAGGTGCCAAGGAAGCACGGAAGCACACCGAAGTCAGCTTGGGAGGTCCCGGAAAGGCCGCCTGGAGAATAAGCAGGAATCTCTGGTGGGGAGAAGTAGGCATTCAAGGACCGGCTCTGAGGTGAGGGGGCAGGTGGCTAGGGGGTAGAAGGGCATGTGAGGAACTGAGAGAAAGCCAGTGAGGAAAACCAGAGGGGAAACAGAGGCCTGCTCGCGCCTGGGTTTGAGGGCCCGCGTTGAAGACATCGGACATTTTCCCGAGAGCCTTTAACGGACTTTGAGGAGGGTAGTCGCCTAGAAAGATGCTTTTTAGGGGAGTGGGGAGCAACACAAGACTGGAGGCAGGGATGGTCCATTAGGAAGGGAGTGCATTTATCAGTTGATGTGACGGCGGTCTGGACTAGCTGGTGGCTTTGGGGATCAAAAGAAGTGACTATAAATCCTCTCAGTTTCATAGGGAAAGAATTTAGAAATTGGTCTGCCTTTTCCCTTAACATATGAGGAAACCAAAGTTGAGATTTTAAATGGTTTGCCCAGGGCCACACAGCTAGCTGTAGAGCAGCACTGGAAACCATTGTTTCTGCCCAAATTTTTTCCTTTTGTTACTGCTGAATGTGCCAATTTGGAGGAAGAGGTCACTGGGTATTCTGAGAAGGCAGAGAGATACAGAGGGGTGGCCACGTTGGAGCTAGGCCTTAAAAGGTAAGTATATTCATAATTTGGACAGGAGAGTGGAGGAGACCTGCCAAATAAAGTTACGTGAGGATGGGTGTGTTTGGTGCTCCTGGGTTCTGCAGGTTGAGTACAGTAAGTACTAGTGTGCATCAAGGAAGTAGCATAAGGTCATGCTCCAGAAGGGAAAGTATCCTAGATTATCCAGGTGGGCTCAGTGTAATCACAGAGGCCCTTAAATGTGGAAGAGGGAGGCAGAAGAGGCTGGAAAGAAGGCAGAATGAAGAGACTTGGCCCAGCGTTGCTGACCTTGAAGATGGACAGAAGTACCATAAACTGAGAAATGCAGGCAGCCTCAAGAAGCTGGAAAAGGATTTTCCTGTAGAGCCTCCAAAAACTCTGCAGAGGTTGCGGTCAAAAAAATTACAGCATAGGTCAGTTCGTTTGTATCTATCAGATCAGCCGTGACTTCTACAGGGAAAGGAACACAGCCCTGCTGACACTGTGATTTTAGTCCAGTGAGACTCGTTTGGGAATTCTGATCTGAAAGTAATACCAATATGTTGATTTAAGCCACTGGTTTGTAGTAATTTGCTAGGGCAGCCTTAGAGAACTAACACAGTGGTTCATATTTGCTTGCTGAGTGAATGCGAGCTGTGCTGTAGGAGATTAGTGTGACAGATTCATGTATGAGCTGGATTGGATAGGAGGAGGTCCTGGAGGCCAAGGAGTCCCTAGAAGACAGTTCTGGCAAAGAGGTGATGAGAATGAGACTGGAGGGGCTGGGTGGAGGAAGAAAGGGGCAGTGCTGAAATTGCAGCACCAGCAACAGGACCTGAAGCCTGGGTGGCCAGTTATCCAGTGCAGGGCCAGGGATGGAGCATGTGTGCTTTGAGGCCTGGGTCCCTGGGAAGGCTGTGGGGCTAGCCACAGAAATAAGGGATTCAGAAGGAAGAGAAAAGTGTGCTGAATTCAGCTTTTGACTTGTTGAGTTTGATTTCAGGAGGACCACATGTTTGTAGGTGGAGAGAGATCAGATGGAAACTAGCATTTGAACCTGGGATTGGGGATACAGGATTGGGTGTTATCAGTCATGATGTAGCTATACTCATTCTTTAAATTTCTCCAGTGAAGAGACTCAGCAGCCCTTTTTAAGAATCCAAGATGTCACAGTCCTTAAAATTAAGACACCTTTTCTAGTGTTTCACCTAAAGTACGAGAAGGGACCCCCAAAAATCCAGGATTATCTTCTGGAGGGCAGGCCCCTTGTAGTACAGTCTTCCCCCACTAGGTGAGTGTTCTAGGAACCCACCTGTATCAGTGCACCGCCTGGCATTGTTGTGAGAGGCTATGTTCCGCCTCAGTGAATTTTTTTCTGAAGATGATTTCAGTGCCTTTGCCCATTTGATGATGAGTGATTGACAAGCACACATGCCCACACCATGCTGAGGGTTCAGCAGTTTTGACCAAAACGCAACATGGCCACGTGCCTTACCCTCTCTATTCACCCAGCCTCACCCCGAGTGACTTTTCTTTTTTGTTTCTCCTGCTGAAAGAAGTCCTTAAAGGGAAACCTTTTGCCGATGTGGAAGAGGTGAAACAAAAAGCAGCAGAAGCACTAAAAGGCATCAAAATCGATGAGTTCAGAAACTGTTTTTGAACAGTGGAAAAAATAACTCGATAGGTATATTGCATCAAATGGAGAGTACTTTGAAGGTGGCAGAAGTTTAATTATGTAAGAATAAATACACAATCTTTTATAAATAAATTCCTAGTTTTGGGAGGGGGCCCACCTAGTATTTTTGTTGCCATTTGAATTCTTTATACCCTTAAAAAAATTTTAATAAATAAAAATAAGTCAGCCCTGGCTGGTGTGGCTCAGTGGATTGAGCGTCGGCCTATGAACCAAAGGGTCGCTGGTTTGATTCCCCAGTCAGAGCACATGCCTGGGTTGCAGGCCAGGTCCCCTGTGGGGGTCGTGTGAGAGACAACCACACATTGATGTTTCTCTCCCTTTCTTCCTCCCTCCCTTCCCGTCTGTCTAAAAATAAAATAAAATCTTTAAAAAATAAAAATAAGTTAATACTAAATAAATAATTAACACATTTAAATAAACTAAATAACATAATTCTGCAGTCTCTCCATCCTTTGCATATTTTACCTTGTGTTGCAGGTCCTCTTCTCAGAAGCCTTATCTGCCTCTGGTTGGTCTCTTTGTCACCCAACCAGCCACTCAGGGTCATATGCTTCTCCCCACTCCATCCCTGACACTGTCAGATATCACCCAGTGAGTCAGAGAGGATGGAGCCCCAAACAAAACTCGGCCTGTGCTGGAAAAAGGAAAATGGATGCTATTTGCTATAACATTTCCACGTCTGTTTTTAAAATATCAATTTGCCATGGAACTATATATACACTTATTTTAGACATGGTTCCAACCTGTAAGTTCTTGGTTTCTGAATTCCTTTGTTCTTCATAATAAACTTGGTTCTAATGATTGAAATTATAGCCCATTGCCTAAAAAAAAATGGGAGAGAAACCATTTCAGAGCAACTGTGTAGAACATATTGACCTTAGAGATTTTTTTCCTGTGGCACTGCATTGCTTGTCTGTGATGCTGTTTTATCTCTTTGATCACTGTCCTTCTACTTGGTGGCATTTGCACTATGTAATTTGAGCTCACAAGTGAAAAGATCTCCAGTGAAGATTGTACCAAATATAATTTTTAAATGTTTCAGCCTATAAAGATATGAGGTGTGACTAATGAAGTAACGACTTCTCTAAACCACACATGAAATTCACTTTCTTTTTTTGTTTTAAATACTCACCCGAGGATATGTTTTTATTGATTTAAAAGAGAGAGGGAGGAAGGGGGAGCGAGAGAGAGGGAGGGAGAGAGAAATAAGGATCAACTGCCTCCCCTACACGCCCTGACCTGAGAGGAAACCCACAACCTTTTGGTATAAGGGATGACACTCCAACTAACTGAGCCATGGGACCAGGGTGAAATTCACTTTCAGTTTCGTTGAGCTACTTATATTTCTTCTCCAGAAAAGGAAATATGATTGAAACAAGGGATCTCATTCATTCTAACTTGACCAACTAAACTTTCAGTTCTCCCTTCCCTTTGATTTGATTAAGATTTGTTTGTGCAGAATTCTGGTTTGTTGCTTTTAGTGATATCAATCAGTATCACTATAAGACAAAGCCCCACAAATATCCAGAAAGCACAAACTGAGTGCAGCACAATTAAACCATTCTAGAAGGAGAGGGGGGAGAAGGTGTTAGTGCTGTACTTCAGTGCCCATTATTATTGTACATTTCAGCTGTACTGTCCACACAGTCACGATTTTGTTTTCCTTCTTGAAATCAAGTTGTTTGCCCTAAAGAGACAGTCCATTTGGCCTGCAGGCATTTCTCTGTAATGTTTTCCAAACAAAGAAAGCAAAGAGAAAAAACATTTTGTAGAGAGAAACCTGAAGATAATCTGCAAATAACTTGCAAATAACTTTGTAACCAAAAGGCAAATGCTCTGAGCTCTAGTTTAAAAGCATTGAGTATCTTCCTGACATATGGGAGTATGTAATGTGCCTTTATAGTAAGTGTTAAGCTTCACACAGGATTTGTTCTCTCATTGACACTGCTTTCTTTCAAAGGAATTCACTTCTAAACGATGGAAGTCATACTTGGAGAGGTGAAATGTCACTTAGATTCTTATTTTGGAGGAGAAGGGAGTGTCATGTAATTTTCTCTCTTTTATTCATATTCATTCTGTCTCTTTCAGCTGGGACTCTGCTTTCCTTCTGGTAATTATATGCGTGTACAGTGTCAGGGCCACACCTGCAACTGAAACTCCATTTACAGGAAGAAAGGAGGGGAACCCACAGGTCCCAGCCACTGAGGCTGGGAGTAGGTAGTGGCTGAGGCTGCAGCCTGCAGGGGAAGATGGCTTTCCCACTGAGGAGGCCACATTATGAATTTTAAGAAACCTCCTACACAATGCTCATTTGAACTGATTAGCAAAATGAGTCAAAGAAACTAGGACCTGGTGAAAATGGGACAACTGAGGTGATAGGCAAATGGAAAGTGTGGATTTTAAGAGGAGTTTCATTGTGGCATGTTGAAATCAGGAATATGAGCCTTTGTCTTTGATTATGAGCTAGCATTATCTTCTTTCTCTATATAAATAAATAGCACTTAAGCATTTGTATAGTGTTTGATAAGAGTTGAATACACACTTAGCAGTACTACCAAATGTGAGTTAGCCACAGGAAACTTGTGTCTTTCATTATTTATGACTTAAAATTTTAGTTTTTAGTGACTAAGAGTTTCCACTAGGAGTATCCTCATTTGGAAAGGGAGTTAGTATCATGCTTTGGTTAAAGAAACTTTCAGAGTTTTTATGCCCACATAGTAGTGTAAAATTCAGTTCATCCTGTTTCATTAGTGTCGAGTTTCTCGTTATAGCATACTACATATAACTTGATGAGTTAGTGGGGAAGCAGGAAGAACTTAATTATTTCACAGAGTGAAAGAGAAGAAGATAAATAGGAGGGGACAATATTTATTGTTAATTTTTGTTTGTTATTAGCTTACTTTCGAAATGACTATATATCAACAAATTTCAGGGATTTTAAGTGTTAGGTTTTTAAACTCTGGGTTTGAAGTACTTCAGGCTCTGTACTTGAAGTACTTCGAGTTAAATTTAACTCCTAAAGTTAAGTATATTTTGATGTATGTTTGGGATATTTGCCTTAAAGTTGGGAAGCTAAATTTATAATGCCTGCTTAGAAGTGAAATCTTATACAGGGGAATAATTCTGTACACAATTTTTAATACAGCAGCTCTCAAACTTTTTGGTTTTAGGACAGAAATTGACAACCTCAGAGAGTTTTTGTTTATGTGGATCGGTATTTATTAAAAATTACTTTTGCACTACTTTTAAATAAAAATTTTGAATAATTAGTAATACATCTAAAATAATAATTAGCCATTATATGATAATATAAATAACCTATATTTTTACGGAAAATATATTTTCCAAAAGAAAACATATTGTGGAAATCACATTGACATTTTTGCCAATCTTTACGTATCTGGCTTAATGAAAGACAGCTGGGATCAGACATTTTTTAGCCTCTGGGACACTTTACAATGACGAGAAAGATGATATTGAAAAAGTAATTTCACAGTATTACGAAAATAGTGTTGATTTTATGGAACCTCTGAAAAGGATCCAAGGACCCTCAGAGGTATCTGGGCTGCCCTTTGAGAACCTCTACTCTAAACAGATCTTGTTTATTGTGTTTTTAAGTAAGGACTGCCCTTCTACTTAGCTCTAAAGACATCATTTTTTCCCCTTCTGCAGCAGCTGTTGCCTCTTGCTTCCTTCTGCCTGAGTACATTTTTTGATTTATGCCACAGGATCTCTGAATGCCACCTTCGTACTTGAACTTCATCAGGTGGACCAGTTTGGGCCATTTTATCAAGTAAATATATCTGCAGGGTACCCTACGTAGGTAGGATAATATTTAAAAGTAAAGTCATGTCTTCTAATACTGGTTGCTTACATGGGTGTTCTGTTGGAGGACCATAGTGGTCAGTTTTTTAAATAAAAATCCAAACCAGAAAGTAGTAATTAAGAGACTGAGGTCTTCGTGTAGCATACACAGTGTTTCAGGTGTTCACTTCATTTTTCTATCCCATTCTCTTTGCTGTCTACACATTGTACTATTTGGACCTTAAAATTGACTGATTTGTGGAATAGCTTTAAAAATAGCCATTTCCTTTTTTGTTCATGTCTGTTTGATACATACTACTTGATATATTTTTTTAAATGTTGATTTTGGACAGTGCTTTTGCTTTAATAAAACTTAGCTGCATCATGTCTCACTCTCCACCTTGTTCTGTTTAAACATTTAACCTTTATAATTTCATGTGTTAAAAAAGGTTCCTCTGGCCTTTTTTTATATCATCTGACCATATAGACTCTGCTTTGGGGATTAGGAAATACTTCATCCGCCTCCCCCTTTGGTTCACTATAGGGCAGGGGTCCCCAACCCCCAGCCAGGAGCTACTGTCAGTCCTTGGCCTATTAGGAACCAGGTTGCACAGCAGAAGGTGAGCGGCAGGGCGGGCTCCCTGGCATTACCACCTGAGCTCTGCCTCCTTCCCCCGCCCCCATCCTTGGAAAAATTGTCTTCCATAAAACCCATCCCTAGTGCCAAAAAGGTTGGGGACTGCTGCTATAGGGAATAAGATGTTTATGATCTGAGGACATCCGATGTTATCTGAATCAGGTACCACTGCACATTGAGCTGCTGTATATCTAGATACTGAGATTTTCCCATGGAGTATATTTTGCACTGCCAAATATAATAGTCACTTAGCCACGGGTAATTATTGAGCACTTGAAATGTGGTCTAGGGCAACTGAGGAACTGAGCTTTAGTTTAATTCTAATTAATTTACATTTAAATAGCCACTTGTGGCTCCTGTCCTACTTAATGGACTGCAACTCTACAGGTGACTGGCAACTTCTAAAAGACTTATTATACCTGTCTCATTCTTGGTCTGAATTTCATGAAGTTTCATCCATTCATTTTTACTAGAGTCTGTTAACTTTAGAAATTGTAGCAGGCGGGTTTCACCAGTTCTAGATACCTCATCTCCAGAAATGGAACTAGAAGGGAATGCTGGAGCTGAAAAGTGGAGGCTTTTGGTTTTAGCTGATTTTTATGAGCTCTTGAGACAGTTCTAGATGAGATTTGAGGGGAAAACAGGATTAAGGAAGATTTTTAGGTTGGGGAGACTTGAGCAGATTTGTCAGCAGAAAAAAGCAGGAGAAAGGGAATTGAAGGTAAAAGGGGGAGAGATCCAGAGTGCAAGTAGTGGGGTGGGAAGCCACTCTTTATGAACTGAGAGGGAAGACTGACTTCTTAAAATTAAGTGAAATTCACGTAATATAAAATTTATTTTAAAATGGTCGATTCAGTGACACTTCAGGGCATGCACATTCTTCTGCTTCCATTACTTCTATCTAATTGCAAAACATTTTCATTGCTCCCAAGGGAGACCCTGTGCTCATCAGCAGTTACTCTCTGCTCTCCTCTCCCCTGCAGCCTCCTGGCAGCCACTAATCTCTCTGTCTGTGGATTTGCCAATTCTGCATGTTTCATATAAATAGAATCACACAATATAACCTTTGTGTTTGGCTTCTTTCACTTAGTATAATGCTTTTGAGGTTCACCCATGTCTTGGCATGTAAAAAAGTGATGTGACATTTTAAGGAGAGGGAATTTTAAGGACTTCGTATTGACAGCCTGAATTCTCAGCACAACAGCCAGTTCATCCAGTTGGATTTACCTTGGATTGAGACTGTGCAGAGGCGGATGTGGAGTCTCGACTATTTGCGGGATGGCTGACTGGGAGGGCCAGTCTGGGCAAGGGCCAGAGCGGGAAGGGTGGTGCATAGAGGTCTAGATCTGGCGCTGGTCACCACCAAGAGCAGACCGACTGCCGGTGGGCAGCTGGGGAAGAGGAGTGGATGGGTAGGAACTTGTGTTAAGAGAAGGAGGGAGGAATGACTGTTTCAACCAGGGGTAAATTTGGGTTCTCAAGTTAGAGTATACATGTGGAAACTCGACCCCACCTATAGTAGGGTAACTCTTCTGTTTGTAGACCAGGGTCACCCGTAGCTTCCCACTGCCAGTGGACAGACAGCTTTCCAAGGAGGCAAGTGAGGTGGAAGACTGTAATTTCGCCCTGCCGGGTGAATGATGCTGTGCTGCTGTTCTGAGGGCTTTTTGCTCAGTTGGAATAGGGTGCTGAAAAGCAGACCCCGAGTTTCGTTCTTTTTGATGACCGTCCTTTTTGGCTTCCTTTTGATGAAGGTTGGTAAAGCTGAGTCAGCCACTCTCACTGGTGCCAAGAGCAATGTTGGAGGCCAGTGGTGTCCACAGCAGGGCCAGTGCTGGGCCCGGTTGTCTTCTCCCAGCTGCCTACAGAAAAAGGTCAAAGGGCTTTATTGGCTTTCAGGGTCTTCCCTTTTTGTCTCCAGTTTGCTCTTCACTAATTCCTCATACATGTAATGAGTACCCATTGTGTGCCAAGGGCTGAGTGGGTGCCACATAGTGAACCAGGCAGGCATTGCCCCTTTCTCCTCAAGGACTTAGATACTCACCAAATGTTACTGTGTATTTGGGTTATCATTAGAGCATAAGGACAGGGAACTATCCTAGCCTGGGGCTTTGGGGAAAGGGTAAGGATTTCTTTGGAGCAAGTAATCCTTTCAGCAGAGGTTTATGGCATAAACATGAGGTAAGTGGTAAGTGGGGCAGGTGGATAAGGGAACTTTCCCTGCTTATATCTGCCTGAGTATAGGGTGTAGTGGAGACCGTAGAAGGAAGCAGGTGTGGTCAAGGGACGGTGATCAGGGGCAGAGGGCAGAAGCTGGGCAGGAAGGTGGTGTGAGCCAGTGCACGAAGGGGCCTCTTAGCAGAGTGAGGGACTGTAGGTTGTATCCAAAGAGTAAGGGGACGCGTTTGAAAGACTTCAGGCAGGAGTGGCCCAATCGATTCTGGTGGGTTTAGAAAGATCACTCTGATGCAGTATAGAGATAAATAGGAGGGGACAAGAGTAGGTGCTTGAAAGCCAGCCGGGAGTCCATGTGGAAGAAAATGGGGCCCTGGTCTAGGATTGTGGTAGGAAGAAGCGGACATTAATAAGGTTCTTGGGAGATAGTATCAACAGACTAAGAGACGATTGCATTGCTCTTGTGCCCTGCCCCTTTTCCCTCTGTCTCTTTTAAGGTCTTCAAGCCTCTTTTCACACTGTGCCTTCGGCTTGAAATACCTATCAACATTCTGCCTTGTAAAATCCTTAGTAACCCAGCCACGTGTCGTTGCCGTGAAGTCTTTCCTGATCACTGCTCAGAGTCAGTTCATTTAGCAAATATTTGTAGGGTGTTTGGACGTTTTGTTGCGCTTCAGATTGTTGCTGATTTAGTTTTCTAGTGAAGTGCTAATCACATGACACTTGATAACATGGTTGCTTAATAAAGTTAAGGTAGAATTTGAAATATTCTGCAGACCCACCCAGGATCTCAGTTCTTCACAGAGCGTGGCAGCCCACTCCTGCCTCTACTCTTCAGTATTGAGGATACCCTTCCTGCATTCCTTGGCCTCCCCTCTTCTACTAGTTTTTTCAGTGTCGGTTCAAGCCCCACTCCTCTGGGGAAGCCTCTCAGTGTCCCAGCCCCAGATCTCTCCCTCCCACCACAGCCCTCACCCCTTCGGCTCCCCCACTCTTTTACTGGGTGCTATTGTGGTATTGGTAACTTACTATTGTAGATGGAAGTAATGTCTGTAAAGAATTTTTATGAGTTTTATTTGAGCCCGAACAGTTAACAAGATTGTGCTCTTGAGGGTGGTTATTTCAGAGGTGTGTTTAACCTAGATGCACAAAAACATTGGCAACAGCTTGTTTTAAGAAAAAGACTTTTTACTAAAAGAAGTCATGCCTGGGACATGACTACCCACCATGACCAGCCCAGTTAGAAATTTATGGTGTTACCTTGTGAGGTTACTTATCTTCCATAGAACCCCTTCTTCGTCCACACTGTATATATATGTGATTCCAGTTTTGTTGGACAGTTACAGACTCTCTCAGGTCCACTTCATCCAGAAGAGCACTTATAAATGGTTGGCATGCGTAAGGGTCTACAGATGGCTCATAAGCTTCATAATTTCTCATAAATGATAGATAAGGGCAATGTAAAAAAAAAGGCATTTGGATATGTGTCAGAGTTTGGTATATGATACAGAAATGGGTATCTTAACCTAGAATTTGTGTTTTAGATTGAAGAATAATACCCAAATGGCTTACTTTGTTGTATCTTTCCATAAATTGTTCTTGGGTGGAACATCTAAACACAAGAAGCTGATCAGTAGTAAATGGAGTATGGATGGAACAAATGGCATTTTGGAGGTTAAGTTAGGAATTGACCGTCCTGAACTTCTAACCATAGGTTAGAATTTTCACTTTAGAAAGTAGGCCTGGAAGATGAGGCAAAGCCAGGAGACTAGCTGACCTTTAACAAGGTGATTTTCTCCCTTTTTTTCAGTCTGTGGAATAGGGTTATCAGTGTCCAAAAAATGTTCTTGGCCTCAGGTTAATCTGTTCTTCCTGAGAGAGATGGGAGCTTATTTATGCATTAACCCATAGGCCTTGTATAGTGCTTGCATATTTCTGAAAGTTCTTCCGTAAGTCATACCTCAAGCTAATGCTTATCTTTTGTGATCTTATTTGAAGATGGAGAAATTCTTATTTTGATAGCTCATTTCTCAGCTTTTTAAAAAAAAAATATTTTATTTATTTTTTAGAGAGAGGTGAAAGGAGGGAGAAAGGGAGAGAAATATGTGTGAGAGAATCAGCTATTGGTTGCCTCTCTTACACTCCCAACTGGGGACCTGGCCCACAACCCAGGCATGTGCCGAGACCAGGTATCAAACCAGGAACCTTTTGGTTCACAGGCCAGCACTCAGTCCGCTGGTGTGGAACCCATACCAGCCAGGGCCATTTCTTCACCTTTTGTTTTGATCTAAGACTAGGTAGTTATCCCAACTCATCACCAGAGGCCAACTCATCACCAGAGGCCCGTTTTGTAAAAAGTCATTTAACTCAAGGACCTGAACAGACACTTCCCCAAGGAGGACATACACAGGGCTCAGAGACACAGGAAAGGATGCTCGGCATCACTAGCCAACAGAGACATGCAAATTAAAACTACAATGAGATACCACTTCACACCTGTCAGAATGGCCATCATAAACAAATCAACAAACAACAAGTGCTGGCGAGAATGTGGAGAAAAAGGAACCCTAGTGCACTGTTGGCGGGAATGCCGACTGGTGCAGCCACTGTGGAAAACAGTTTGGAATTTCCTCAAAAAACTGAAAACGGAACTGCCTTTTGACCCAGCGATTCCACTGCTGGGATTATACCCTAAGAATCCTGAAACACCAATTCAAAAGAGCCTATGCACCCCAATGTTCATTGCAGCACGATTTACAATAGCCAAGATTTGGAAGCAACCTCAGTGCCCAACAGTAAAAGAGAGGATCAAAAAACTATGGTATATTTACACCATGGAATACTCCACAGCAGAAAGAAAGAAAGAGCTACTACCCTTCACGACAGCATGGATGGAACTGGAGAGCATTATGCTAAGTGAAATAAGCCAGGCGGTGGAAGACAGATACCATATGATCTCACCTATAAGTGGAACCTAATCAAGAAAACAAACAAGCAAGCAAAATATAACCAGCAACATTGAAATAAAAAACAAACTGGCAGTAACCAGAGGGGAGGAGGAACGGGGATGACGGAGAAAGGGAGGGAAAGGGTCATCAAGGAACGTGCATAAAGGACCCATGGACAAGGCCAAATTGGGGAAGGATTGAGGGTGAAAGGTGGGGAAGGGTGGGATGGGGAAAGTGGTGGCGGGAAAATGCTGACAAAAAACAATTGACAGGGAGGTTAAGAATAGTATGGGAAATTGAGAAGACAAAGAACTGATATGTACAGCCCATAAACATGAACTAAGAGGTGTGGGGATGATGGGATGGGGTGCAGGGTGGAGGGAATAAAGGGGGGCGGAAATATGGGACAACTGTAATAGCATAATCAATAAAATATACCAAAAAAATGAATTAACTATATATCCATGTTTTTCCAAATGTATTTTTAATTATATAGTTAATATCTAGAGATAAAGGTAGATCTATAACTGATTGTATTATATGTTGCATATCCGTAGTTTCAGGGGATGTGGGAAAAACTCATTACTCATCCTGGCTGCAGACACGGATGGGTGCTGAGCATGGTAGGCACAGTTCTCGTTCCATATCATGTTATCATCCAGTACACTCAAACCAACAGTTACCCATTGAGATTTTTTTTCAGTCGTAGCCTCATTGAAATCACTTTTACACTATTATTTGCTTTTATGTCAACTTCTTAGCAGGCCTGCTACCTGAGAATTAATATGACCTCATTTATGCTGTCTGCAGGACGCCAAAGTCTATCTAATGATTCATTTGAATGGGGAAGAAAAATCAAATCAATGTGTGTCACATAACCGCTGTAACCAGTAGTAACCACTGGCTCACTGACACTCTATTTTGTACACCAGTTGTCTAGGTGTTAGATTGCCTTGAACATAAATTGTTCCTCACAAAACCTGAGATTATTACTGAGAACCCAGCAGAATGTTATACGTATTTGTAGGTTGCTAATTGGATGCTCTTTTTAATTTTCCTTGCAAAGTTGAACCATGTAATTTCACTACAAGAGGCAGCTGAGAGCTCATGTTGCAGGGCGAGACAGCCAGGGTTTGTTTGAATCCCCAAGTACAGGCTCAGTGATCATGAGTAGTAACTTCTAGCATGTGAGCCTTTATTTCCTCTGTAAAGTGGACAAAATAACTCTTTACAGGCTTATTGAAGAATAAGTAGTATATGTGAAGCACATACTATGATGCTTTGCATATACTAAGTGCTCAGTGTTAGTTACTATTACTGTGTTTTCTATTTTTAATGATGTTATCTTGAAGCTGGGAATTCTCTAAAGGAAGAATATTATGGTTTCATAATGAAATCCTCCTAACTCATTAGTGAGGTGTTACAGTCTGTAATGATGTGAGATTTGTTTCATACTAGAACAAATTAGGCCAGTGTTAATGCCATTTTATCCTATTAGACCTTGCATAGCTCCTCCCAGTGCCTGCCTAACATGTTGCTATCGTTTTCCTTTCAGTGACTTAATTCTCAGGCAGTGGGCCACTTGTCATCATGAGGATTTTTATGACCCAAGTAGGAGTCAGTGATTCTAATTTGAAGGTGCTGGGTCCTAAGCCACTTATTTATTCTGGGTGTGTCACTGAGCTGAAAAGTGCAGGCAGGGGAACTCTGAGGTTTCTCATTTGTGTCCTGTGAAATACTCATGAAATTTCTCTCTGAGAAGCCAGATATTTTTCTAACTGCTAACTCAGTGCTTCCACATGGGATTGGAAAAATCAAGCTGTTTTACGATGCTTTATTGACAATAATACTAATTGACATAAACTAAATTTGGCTGACTCAGCTACTGATTAGCACAACTGTCCTAACGTCTGCAAAATGTTATTTATGTACACAGTTAAAAAACCAATTGAAAGGGTCTTTTTACTTCAAGTTCATGAATTCATAAAACATTTTCTTTTAAAGCTAGTCTTCTGAGGTTCTTTTACCTCAGAACTGAATTTACTGTTTTACAGGGCTTGTTTGTGGATGAGTTTGTAGTTTTGATATTTTAAAAAGCAGTCCATGTCCCTAGACAAAGTAAATACTTAACAAATACTTGCACTGTGCTTTTTAAAATCCATACTTTTTTCCAAGGATTGCTATTGTTTATGTAAGATGCAGTGCTTCTCCTAGAGTTTTTAAAAACCAGTAACTAGCCCTGGCTGGTGTGGCTCAGTGGATTTAGTGCTGACCTACGAACCGAAAGGTTGCCGGTTCCATTCCCAGTCAGGGCACAAGCCTGGGTTGCGGGCCAGGTCCCCAGTTGAGGATATAGGAGAAGCAACTGTTCAATATGTATCTCTTGCACATCGATGTTTCTCTCCTTCTTTTTCTCCCTCCCTTCCCCTCTCTCTAAAAATAAGTAAACAAAACCTTTTAAAATGGAAAAAAACTGGTAACTGGACTTAGTTTCTTGTGATGGGGAATTTTTATGGAATGCAGACAGTGCCACTTACAGGTTTCTCTGGCTATCTGAAACTAGAGTGTTCCTATGAAACCTTTGGTAACCCAAGATGGTGCAAAGCAAAGAAGCAGTCACTGTTTATTTATATGAAAAAGCTTGGTCCCCAGACCCCGAATTTAATGCACTCACAATGTCTTTATTTCATTCACCATCACAGAAGTGCTTATTTACGTCCAGTTTTACACTAAGCATAACACCCCTACAAGCTCTCTTTGGCTTCTCTGATACCTTAGGACACATGTTGCTAATAGTTGCACAAAATGAATTGAGATAAAAGCACAGTTGCCCCCAGAAACAGTTCACAGCTCTGGTGGCTTGATGCTGACATGCTGAAAGTAGTTGCTGCAAAACAAACCTGACCTCTATTTTCATTCCACCTTTTTTCATAAAAATGAAGAACCCTTCAGATTTCTTCCTGTTAGTGAAATGGGTGCACTTTAAAGCGAAGTGGCAGAATGCAAACTTTGAAAAAGCGGGGAACACCTCTGCAAACCACCTGAGTGAAAGAAAGACTCTTAACATAAGTGATGAGTTTACAGATACGAGCTTATATACACAAATTAATCCTTTAGAAAGTGTAAGGTACACAGAATTTAATTATTACTCATTTTACTATTCCATACATTCGCCACAAATGGATTTTTATTTATACAAATTTTCTTCTTTTCTCAACTTTATTTTTCAAGTATAGTTGGCCTTTAATATTTTATATTAGTTTCAGGTATATGGCATAATGGTTAGACAATTATATAATTTATAAAGCGATCACCCCCCAAATTCAAGTACCCACCTGGCACCATACGTAGTTATTACAATGTTATTGACTATATTGTCTTCACTAAATTTCACATCCCTGTGACTATTTTGTTACTACCAGTTTGTACTTCTTAATCCCTTCACCATTTTCACTAATTTTCCCCAAACCCCTCTCCTCTGGCAACCGTCAGTTTGTTATCTGTTTGAGTCTATCTGTTTCCTATGTTCATTTATTTTGTTTTTTACATTCAACATGCAAGTGAAATCATATGGTATTTGTCTTTGACTTATTTCACTTAGCATAATACCTTCTAGGTCCATCCATACTGTCACAAATGGTAAGATTTCATTCTTTTTTTTATGGATGAGTAATATACCATTGTGTATATGTACCACAACTTTATTCAGTTCTCTATTGATGGGCACTTGAGTTGCTTCCATATATTGGCTATTGTAAATAATGCTAAAATAAACATAGGAGTACATATATCTTTTTGAATTAGTGATTTGGGTTTCTTTGGAAATATACCCAGAAGTAGAATCACTGGGTCATAAGACAGTTTTATTTTTAAGCTTTTGAGGAAACGCTATTGTTTTCCACAGTGACTGCACCAATCTGCATTCCCACCAACAATGCGCAAGGGTTCCCTTTTCTCCATATTCCCGCCAACTCTTGTTGACTGATTGGTGATAGCCATTCTGACAGGTGTGAGGTGATAGCTCATTGTGGTTCAATCTGCATTTCTCTGATGATTAGTGACATTGAGCATCGTTTATATTGACCATCTCTATGTCCGCTTTGGAAAAGTATCTATTCAGGTCCTCTGCTCATTTTTTAATTGAAGCTGTTTGTGGGGGGGTTTTTTGGTGTTGTCTGAGTTCTTTATAAATTTTGAATATTAACCCCTTATTTATACAAATCTTCAATATACATTGTTCATTTATTCAGCCATCGAGATTCATGTATGATTTATATTTTTAATGTATGCATAGAGCATTTTATATTAGACTAGGTTAGTGGGAAAAAATTTATTTTCCTTCATGAAGATACCTAGTGCTGGCTGAGGTGCAGCCATATATGCTACTCACGTAGGCCCTGCTGGTGGGAACATTAGGTAAAAATGTTTTGGAAAGAAATTTTGCTGTATATATTATGACCTTTGGACCTAATTGCCCAGTCTCTGGGAATCTCACCCAAGGAAATAATTTAATATACAACTGAAGTTTTGTATGCAAAGATGTTTATCGTGCTATTACAATATTTAAGAATAGTAAAATCATGGAAACAGATTAAATGACTAAAAATAGAGGAATAACTAAAGCATTTATATAAATGCTGCTCCAAAACTCAAATTATTGTGATTTCCTTTTCAAGGTGAAAGATATTGCAGTTGAGGGGAGACTGAGGCTTTCACAATTGAATTTGCCGGAGATCTCTTTGCTCGTAAATGTTGAAAGGGCAACATGGATCCTGCCACATTTTTGGTTGCTTTTTGTTTTTACTTTAAAGTGAAACAAACAAAGCTTTTGTATACATTCTAGATTTTCTGTAATAAACATCTGTTTTTTAATAATTTTTTAGTACCATAGGAAGGAGAGTAGGTGTAGTGGTTAAAAGAGCAAACCGACTTTGGCGTCATTCTGCCTGCCAGTGGTGTGACCTTGGATGAATGGCTTAATTGCTCTCGGCCTTGGTGTACTTCTTGTGAAAGGGGGACATGCAAAAGGGCTGGTATGAGAATTAAGTGAGATTATCCTTGTAAATTTATAGCAGAACAACTACTGGCACATACTAAGGACCGAGTGTTAGTTATTATAACCATTATGATCTTCAAAGGAAAGGACTTGAAAATTTAAAAAATCATTTGAAATAGTGGACTGGATGAGGTTCCAAATTGTTATTAGATTCTCTTAGAGAGCTATTAATGTGATAGAATGACTTTGGAAAGCTTCCTCATAGCAGTAGTCATTAGCAGACCATTTAGTGAAGGGAAATAGAAATTTGCTAAATAATTCAGCCTCTCAAGGTGTGTAGTTCATGGTGAAGCATAGCTGGCTTGATGTTCCCTTAGGACAAGAGTTTCCTTAAACAAATAAATGCCTTAGGTGCCAGCTTAAGCTTGAACTTCTTATATTTAACAAGTTTTTCTCTGTAAGTGAGTATGTCAGTAGAGTGAATTTTCACTAATTTGCAGCCCAGTAATTCAAAATATATGGCCTGCCTTCTAACTCAACAGGCACATGTGAAGCTGTATAATGGACCTGTGCTTGATAAGGTTAGTAGCAGAGCAGTCCATTTCTAGATGATAGGAACTTTGCTTGTTCCCTTATTCCAGCCCACTTGCCCCTATACAGCCTGACCCATCAAATAGCACCCTTATCCAGGGTGCAGAGTGAGACGCCAGAGCCTTGGACTCCCTCCTGTCCCTCACCTCGTCCATCCCTCCCCTGCATGACCTTAAGATGTTCTTCATCCTGTGTGGTGGACTATTGCAGTAGTTCTCTAACTGACTTGACCTGGTTCACACCTTCCCAGCCTCCTGCACACCCTATTCTCAGCCCCCTCCCCTGTTTAAAGTCAGACACTAGAGCTGTCATCCACTTCTCCAACCTCATTCTCCTCTCCCCTCCGTTCCACCTCCCCACTGGCAGGCCTTAACTCACACATTACTCTGAAGCTTCACCTGATCCTCTTGTCCCTCTGTAAGATCAGCTACTCTTTTTTTATCCCCATTTCCCCCTGTACACACTTTGTCAAGGCATCTCACTGTATTGTAATTATTTATCACTGCTTTCTCTCTTGCTAGACTCTGACTTCTCGAGGTAGATTTGTCTTACGAATTTTTGTGTCTCAGCACCTACCACAGTGGAGTAAATGTATATTCAATGGATATTTGCTGATGGTAGTTTTAAAAATAGCCGCCATGAATTGAGGTGCTTATGAATTGTGCCAAATGAGTCATAGACTCATTGAATCTTCACAACCACCATTGAGGTGTAGGCATTACTATGCACATGTTTATAGATCAGGTAACTGGGGCCTCTACAGATTTAGCAGCATACCAAAGATCATATTACAGTGTCTGTCAGAGCCCACGGGATTGTAACTCAGATTGCACAAACTATACATTCTGTTTCCTCATAGAAATAGTAGTTGGATCTGTAGTTGTGTTAGGTACTACTTTATTATGAATTTTCAGCTTAGGGCTCATGCGGAGATCCATTAACCACGTGTAAGTAGGGTTCTTAATTTGGGGCCTGAGAGACCCTGGGACTTGGGGGACTCTAAATGTCAGTTTTATCCAGACTCTTTGTCATGTGGGGATAGAGCAGTCTCTTTTGCTTTAACTGATTTTTTACAATTAGTGTGGGATCCCAAAAGGTTAAGAACTAACGTAACAATTTCTGTAGAAAATAGAATCAGAAAATAGCATTTTCCAAAGTCCAAATAACTAGTTTACAAAGTAACATCTGGAACACAACCCTTTTGTAAAGTAGAGATTATGTGTTTTGATAATTTGAATGATTGAATAAAAATGATTCACTTTAGAGACTAGTTTTTTTTAAGTAGCAATTTTCTCTAGAATCTGTAAACAGTGATTCCCTTTACCTCTTAAATGGAAAACTACCTCTCTGTTGTGGACCAAATGTTTGTGTATCCCTGAAATTCATGTGTTGAAACCCTAGCCCCAAGTGTGGTGGTATTTGGGGGTGAGCCCTTTGGGAGGTAATTAGGTTTAGATGAGGTCATGAAAATGGGGCCCTCATGATGAGATTAGTATCTTTATAGGCGAAGGAAGAGGCCAGAGCCTTGCCTCTCTACCTTGAAAGGTTGAAGATGCAGCTAGAAGGTAACTGTCTGCAAGTTAGGAAGAGGGCCCTCACCAGGAACTGAATCTTCTGGCACATATCTTGGGTTTCCCAGCCTTCAGAACTGTGAGAAATAAATTTCTGTTGGAGCCACCCAATCTATGGTTTGTTACAGCAGCCTTGAGCTGGCTTAAGACACTCTCCCCTCGCTTCTCCAGCGTGGTGGCATATATTAAATTGTTCATGTAGATGAAAAAAAAATCTATGAAAGAAACCATAATACATTTTAAACATGTTATTGCTTCTGATGCCACATTAATTTTCTTCAAGTTATTGTTTTCATTTGGTTCCACATGGGAATATATATAATAGCATTTCCATCAAATTCCAAATTCCAAATTGGAATTCCATTCCAAATCAAAGTAGGGTAGTTTGTGTCGTTTTGTATCTGTCTTCCTCCCCTACCAATAAAATACCCTTGCCTTTTGTTGGAGGGGGTAGGGGGAGTTGTTGAGCTGTTGTGGATTTGTGCTGCATTTTTGTGTTCTAAAGTGAGCTTAAAATATGGATTCCAACTGAATGGCAGCTAGATTTCTGAGATTAAGGGAAAGGACCACATTCTCCATCTCCACCACCTACCATAATGCCTTAAACACATTTGGTGCTCAGTAAAGGCATGTTGTTAAATAATGACGTATGCCATTTTACAACCTAAATTTTTTTCCTAAAATTTTCACCTGATTGACTTCTCCAGGAAAGAATTTTTATAAGGTCTATACACAAATAGTTGTTGTTGTTTTTTCTTAACTATGCCCTTCACTTTCATTTTGGAACCTGTTAATATCTCTCCCTTGATGTTCTGCCTGTAGGTAGGCACCTAATTGGCACCATGTTAATTTGATCACTGGCTTCCCTTCATTTTGTTATAGCAGGATGGCTTGCTTTTATGACAGCCGGGGGTTGAGTATGGGTACTTGGGAAGAGTTGAAATGAAGGGAATATCTTGTTATTAGCCAGTCAGTATATTCAGTTACATTAATGGGACTTGCTAAGATGCCTGCATTTCCACAAAAATGAAATCAGCTTAGGACCTAATGCTTAATATATTGCTTTTAATAGTTGTCAAGGGGGTTTTAAACACAGTGACACATTTGTTAAAAGTAGCACTTGGTGAAAAGAAGAGCATTGCTAGGAAGAGATCCACTCTTGCTGGAGAATTTCTAGGGAGGACTACAGAAGAAGTCATCTCAACCTTTTCTGGGAGGTGCCCACTGTCCTCTGGAGAGCTTTGGGAGCTGAGTGGCTCTTTCCTGTTGACAGGCAACAAAAAGGCTTTACTGGGGTGAGCACTGTGATCCCGACACAGTGCTCACCCCAGTAAGCTGTGGAATCACAGAATGATAGAACTCTATCACATTATCAAAGTGCTTCTTAAACAACTGGGTTGTGTTTTTTTTTCCAGAGGATTGACAAGAAAGTGATCCAAAAGATATAGAGGAAACCAGTTTTTATTTTTCATACTGCAAAAAGCTTTTTTTTAAATTTCTTACTTTGTTTTTTCCTGTATTTTTATTATTGCAAAAAGCTTTTATTAATATTTTTATTATTAAAAAGCCTCAGGAAAAAATCTCTAGTGAACACACAATACAATATACAGATAATGTATTAAAGAACTGTACACCTGAAACTTACATAATTTTTATTAACCAATATCACCCCAATAAATTCAATTAAAAAGTTTTTTTTTAGCCCTGGCTGGTGTAACCCAGTGGATTGAGCACCAGCCTGAGAACTGAAAGGTTGCTGGTTCCATTGCCCACCCGTTCCCTGTCAGGGCACATGCCTGGGTTGCGGGTTGGCCTCCCCACCCTGTTGAGGATGTGTGAGAGTCAATGGATCGAAGGGTATCTCTCACACATGGTGATTTATCTCCTTCTCTAAAAAAAAATTAAAATTAAAAACAAAAGATTAAAAAAAAACCTCAAACCTGACAACTCAATATATTTGTCTAAAGTTTTCTCTGTTCCATTTATGACAATAATGGAAAGTGGCAAGGAAATAACTGATAGCAGGAACATTCAATTTCAAGCATGAAACATAGTAGATTTATAGATTTATCTCAGTTACCTGTGCCTACTCATCCGCAGTTCTGTAAAACAGGATTTGGCATTCATAATTCTGATCCTGAAACCCTTCAAGATCATAAAATGTCTCTAAATCATCAAAAGATTAAATTTTATTCAGGAAGATGTTTTTGATATATTTAATGATTTTCTTATGCTGAAGACTGGATTGTATAAGATGTATGGTACCTTGAAGTGAATCAGAACATTAGACGGGTCAAAACAGCGTTCCCCATTGCCTGAATGGCCTGGATAAATGTTTACTAGGAAGCTAATTAGACTGCTCTGGAAACTTAAAAAGTGAAAACACCAACATGTAGGTGAAGCAAAGGTCGATGTTTCATGAATGGAGTCATAGTTCAGACTATTCCTTTCCAGCCCCAACCTACTTCCTTTGCAAGTATTTATAGATGCCCAAAAATCACAATTATGTATCATTGGGTTGGGGGTGGTGGGGCATGGGGTGGCAGTTGAATTTTTTTAAAAACCAAAGGCATAGTCTTGTTCATTGATTTGTTTTTCTCCCTTTTTAAAGATCTTAAAAAATGTAACTTTTCATTTTGAGATAATTCTAGATTCATAAGCCGTTGCAAGAAATAATACAGAGATCTCAAGTACCCTTTATTCAGTTTCCCCCAATGGTAACATTCTGTAGAACTGCAGTTCAGTATCAGAATGAGGATATCGACACTGTTATAGTCAAGACACAAGATACAGAATGTTATGTCAACCCATGTGCCCTTATATAGCCACATCCACTTTCCTCCTGCCTTCATACCACCTTTAACCCTGGCAGACACTAATCTCTTCTCCATCTCTGTAATTTTATCTTTTCAAAAATGTTATGTTACATAAATGGATTGGCTTTTTTTCACTCAGCATAGTTCTCGGGAGACTCATCCATGTTGTTAAGTTTATCAGTAGTGCGTTTCTTTTCATTGCTGAGCAGTGTTCCATAGTATTAATGTACCAGTTTGTTTAGTCATTTACCAAGATGATGGACATCTTGGTTATTTCCAGTTTGGGGCTATTACAAATAAAGCTGCTACGAATATTCATGTATAAGTTTTTGTGTGAACATGTTTTCATTTCTCTGGAATAAATGCCCAACAGCTTTACTGATGACATAATATTTAATTATATGCCTGCACCATAACTTATTTTATCAGGTTATTTTTAGATAGATATTTAAAGATGTCCCCCTCCACCATTTTTCTGCTGTTACACCACTGATGATAATCTTATAGGTCAATCTTAATGCTTTTTATGTCCTTAATGCAGGTGTATAAGGATTTCTAGAAATGGGCTTGAGTATACAATATTTTAAAGCTTTTTAAAAGTACCTTTCTGTTTTTAAAGTTTATTTTTACTTTTTGAAGTGGCTCTAACTCCAGGACATTTTCATTACCTCAAAAATTCCATACACGTCAGCAGTTACTTCCTATCACCCCTCCCCCCAGCCCTTGGCACCCACTAACGTACTTTCTGTCTGTGTGGATCAGCCTATTATGGACATTCCATAAAAATGGAATCATACAATGTGTGTTTTTAGTGACTGACTTCTTTAGCATAATGTATTTTTTTTTAAGATTTTATTTATTTATTTTTAGAGAGGGGAGGAAGGAGGAGAGGGAGAGAAACGTCAGTGTGGAAGGGGAACATCAACAGGTTGCTTCTCACACGCCCCGAACTGGGGACGCAGCCCGCAACCCAGGCACTTGCTCCAACGTGAAATTGAGCCAGCGACGCTTCAGTTCATGGGCATATGCTCAGTGCACTGAGCCACACCGGCCAGGGCTAGCGTAATATTTTCAAGGTTTATCCATGTTGTAACGTGTATTAGTACTTCATTCTTTTTTATGGCTGAATGACATTCTGTTGTATGGATATATTACATTTTGTCTATTCACTCATCAGTTGATGGGCATTCGGGTCGTTTCCTTTTTTTTTGGCTGTTAGAAGTAACGCTGCTGTGAATATTTGTGTGCAGGTTTTTACATGGACATATGTTTTCATTTCTCTTTTGGATACACACATACACAGGAGTAGAATTGCTGGGTCCCATGGTAGCTCTCTTTCACTTTTCGAGGACCCATGAAACTATTTTCCACAGTCTGTGGACCATTTGAAAATCCCACCAGCATTGTTCACGCAGTCCAGTTTCTCCATATCCTTGCAAGCATTTGTTATTGTCTGTGCTTATGATTATAGCCATCCTGGTGGATATTGTGTGGATCTTTTTAAAGAAAAAAGGGCCAGAGCTGTTTGGGCTATGCCAACTTGGTAACAGTTGGTCCTCCTGACCTACCAGGTATGAAAACCACTTGTGTACTGCTAATGTTGAAGTTCCCAGTGGTTTTAGCTGTCAGCCCCTGCGCTTCTACAGAAGACAAAGTTGTGGGCCTGTCTGCGCCTCCTGCCAGAGCACCTCACTTGGTGTGCAGTTCTGCTGGAGCTCACCTAGTCATGCCCTTGGAGCCAGCCCTCCTGGAAGGACCCGCTTTGGAGGACCCCAGGGGAGTACTGGTCTGTGTGCTTTGTGACTAGGTTGCTGCTTTGAAACAAGTTTGCAGAAATTTTTACACTGAAAAATTTCCATACTAGTTTGTATCATAGCAACAGCAATTGTTTTACTCCTTCACAGAAAAAAACAAAACAGTTTTTCTTGGATCCTGTGAGATAAAGACTAGGGAGACTTGTGGTTTTCATTTTCATTGGTGGCATTTCAAAATTCATTGCAGATTATAAACTGCCATAATGATAGCTTTAAAAATGTACTTTTAAAAATTTAACTGTGTGGTAAACACACACACACATGCACACCTGTGTGGTGATTTTCAAAGAGTACACTGTTTGGACATAGTAGGAAAACCGGTGCCCTAGGACTTTTCCTGATTTTTTTTCCCCTTGATTTTTGCATCCCAGGAAACTCTCAAGTTCCAATAAATCAGGGTGGTTGGCCACCCTAAGTCGTATAAAACCTGCAGCTAACCAAATGGGTCTGTTTGTTTGTTTGACTAAGTTACTTAAAATCTCTAAACTTTAGTTTCCTTATCTATAAAATAAGGATAATTCCTTATTGTGTCTGAAAAGCTAGGTGTGTAATAGATAATCAGTGTTAGCTCCCTTGTCTGTTAAGCTTCAGGCTAGTAATAAATGTTGTATTGTCTTCATAACCAAATCCTATACTTTAGGTAACAGGCCTTTTTATTTCCTTCTCAGTTCCAATTAAGCCAAAGGGGAACATTTATTCTTTTAGGGCCTGCCTTGATTATGTGTGGTAACCAAAAGGAAAGCTAGCAAAGGGAAGAAGAGTTGACTTTTAAGAAACTCTCCAATCCCACTGACCTCATTAGTTTCTAAATCTTTTGTCCACTGCTGAGTGACAAAATACTGCAAAATTTTAGCAGCTTAAAACAGTAACCATTTCTTATCTCACATAGGCGTGGAGGGTCAGGGACCGCAGAGAGGCTTTGCCCCGTGGTTCTGGCTTGGGGTCTTTGATGAGGTTGCAGATACGGCCGAAGTCATCCGAAGCTGGCGGCCCAAAGACTCTTCTTCCTAGCCCACTCAGGTGGTCATGCAGAGGCCCTGCCTCCCCAGAGGACCGCTCACAGCATGGCAGCTGGCTTCCCCCAGAGCTTGTGATTTGAGAAACAGAAGCATACCGCCTGACCAAGATGAAAGTCGCTGTCTTATAACCTTATCCCAGAAGTGACATACCATCCTTTTTGCTGTATTCTGTCGGTAGCTCAAACAACCCTGGTTCCGTTCAGGAGAGGATAATTGGGGACCATCTTACAGGCTGCTTTCCACAGATACCCAATTCACTTGAAACCTTGACCCTCTAGTCCAGGTAGTGAAGCTAACAGAAAGTGGCCCCGTTTAGGACTGATGATAACAGTGTCTGAGCCAGACCCCACATCTCAGCCCCTGTCTGGGTTCTTCCCATTGTTCACCTTATCTTCCCCCAAAGAGTAAATACAATTGCATGTGGCTAAGTATGTGCCATGATTTCTGGTGGTGGCAGGCATTTACCTCATGGCACCCCGTGCCATCCCAGTTTAATATGATTAAACAACTAGTTACTAAATTCTTGTGTACTAAGAACAGCAGCTGGGGATTAGAAGGAACAAGTAGATATGTTCCCCACCCTCACTGAGCTTTTGCAAACTTGGCCACCACTGACACCTTGGTTTAGCAAATGACAGGTTAAAGAATCTGTCGTACTGACAATGGTATGTTTGCTGACAACTCTCCAGAATGGAGAAAGAGCTTACACTACTTAATGCTTACTGGGTACATGTCGTATGTACTACTAACACAGTGTTTGACAGATAGGAGAACTGATCAGTAACTTAATGGGGCTCTGTTTCAGCTTGAGAGATGGTTTGAAAGGAAATGATGGGGGAGTTAAAGCAAGGAGGGAATTATAACTGCATCTGTAGGAATGAATTATATCCTATCCTTGACCACCATCCCAGTCTAGAGTTGGTGAGTGGAGTGCTATCAGTATACGGGTGATATAACTGCAAGAGCAGCAGGGAATTTTATTAGAGTCCAAAAGCAAAATTTACATACAGCACTGGTTCCAAAAGAATGCTGCTCATCAACATTACCCAGGGAACTTTTCAAAAAGATAGATGTCTCAGGCTCTAGACTATTGTATCAGAATTTCAAGAACTCTGTTTTTTGAAGGTTCTTGGTAATTTTGAGTTGCTGACAGATTTGAGAAGCCATTGGTGTGGAACTGAAGGTGCGAAGGCATGAATTCGCTCATTCATTCATGGTTTCAACCAGTAATCAGCACTCTGTCAGGCGTGGATCCCAGGCTCTGTGAGATACAAATGGGAACATTAGTGGTTTTACCCTAGAAGAGCTTAGAGCTTAATGCGGATTGTGAACAAATGAGCAGATAATTATAGTATAACTGATAAGTATAACACTTAAAAAGTAAACATATAATTTTATCACTGATTGAGATATAGTGGAAGCGATGAGGAGCGTGTGAAAATGAGGCCAAGAAGGATTGCTACCCGTTTTGTCACTATCTTCCCATTAGGTCTTAAATACAGAGATTTCTAAGGCCTCTATTACCAAATATCGTATGTGAACACAACTGGTTTTTGTTCTTTTTTACCTCAATAGTGTTATTTAAAATTGTTATTTCTGTATCTTATTCTCATGGTTAAAGCTGTATGAACTCAAACATTACTAATACATATTGTCACCATTTTCTTAACAATAACCATGTGAAGATGTTTTCTCTAAAAGCCATATATGAGATATTTTAAGAATGGTAGGTCATAGGGTAGGAGACCTGGGTTCAGACTTTGGCTCCACCCAAGATCTGTGACCTTTGGCATCTCGGCCACCTCTCTATTTGTAGTAAATGAATAAATTCATTGGACTTCTATACTATGCTAGGTTCTGGGAATACAAAAAGGCATATCAGATACAGACTGACCTCCACTTTGTCCTAAGGATGTTATGAATACCGATCTCACCAAGAGGTCATTGACCAGCATCCCCTTAATGTTCTAGGTCAGCGATTTTCAACTGGTGTGCCGCAAGAATTTTTAAAACATGCAATAACTGACTATTTAGTCAAGAGCACTGACCTCTTTTCTGTTAAGATTATCAAATAAAAAATGACAACAGCCAATACAGCAATAGCTGTCTGGTGTGAATGAATCAAAATTGTACTTATTTTTTTGTCAGACCAGCAAAAAATATATTTTTGGTGTGCTGCAGAATTTTAGTAATTAGTTTATGTGTGTGCCATGAGAGGAAGAGGGTTGAAAATCACTGTTCTAGAGGAATATATCTGGTGACTCTTAAAAATCCCTGATTCACAAGTATCGTGATTCCATCTGAAGTAGAGAATAACAGAGCTGTGAGCGGGAGGTGTGGGCAAGTTTCATTGCCCGTGAATTTTGCCGTGAAGTTGGTCGTGCCAAAGATCTTTGTAATGATGGGTATGTTTGCAGCCTTTATTATGTGTCATGCACTAATCTAAGTATTTTACATACATTAATTCACTTAATTATGAGGAAGGTACATAATTACTTATTTTACAAATGAGGAAATTAAGGCATGAAAAGGTGAAGTGACTTGACCTGAGATCGTTACATAGAGCGAGGTGTGGAGCGGGGATTTGAGCCCACTGTCAGGCTCCAGAGTGCGTGTACCTAACCACTGCTACCCAAAAGCGATTGACCCACAGGTGTCTTTTGCTTACTGCTTTTACTGCTTTTACTGCTTAATGTCTCAAAAGGGCAGAGGTCGTATCCTATCACTGCCCTTTCCCTAATGAGCAATATACTGCCTGGCACATAGTGGGCACTCGTAAGGCCTTTGTTAATTTAGTGAGTCAGCTGCCTTTCTCATGACTGGTAGAGTGAAGGGCAGTGATTCTGAGGATGTTCAGGAGCATAGAAATAAAACAAGTCATAGGGATGACCTGTTCCCAGAGTTTGATGGGGTTTTTTTTACCTTGTCTCACTGCACCCTTGGGATTAATTAGCTACTGTCAGCAGGCTGTTGGTGAGAACAGAGTTCTAAGTCCATCTGCAAGCTGGCCTTCACCCACCAACGGGGAGCATTCTAGTGTGGATTAGCCTTGTTTTTTCCCAAATGACAGTGTGCTTCAACCAGAACAGAATCATCACTGCTCCTTGTTCTTGTTTCAAATGAAAATTAAGTCATCATCTTTGGGTAATGAAATTCTACAAGAGTAATTTTCTACAGTAAACCCCTCTCCCAATGCTTGTTGGTTAAGTGAATCAGGGTGTGGGTCCCTTAATTCTCCCTGCTGAGACCTGGAGGGAGAATTTTGAATTTGATGGTACATTCTTTTCTTTAGTTGTACGAATTCCTCTGGAATGGATTCTAAGATCATGTTACTCTGCCTCTTTCCACTGCCGAAAATATTATCTACATCTGAGTTTCTCAGATCACATATATTTATGTGTTACCTTCCAAAAATAGGAAAATATATGTCTGTCTGACTGGGGAAATTTTTTTTTAATGTTTAAGAGGTGCGTGTGGGTATTTGTTTCTTTCACACCTTTTAAAATGCCTTTACTGACCATACAATAAATAGAAATAGAATATCTTTGTCGAGAGTTCCAGGTCATTAGTGTGGAGGACCTTTCTGTGAGGAAGTGCCCTCTATAATGAGGACTTCTTTAGGGAACTGCCATTGTGGGCTCATGCGTGTCAGTGCTTCAGACTTGTCCCTCCTTATTATTTTGAAATAGCTGGTATATCGCCCCATTTATAGTATCCCCCATAGATAGTTATTGTGCATGTAGAACAGATTGGATTTGGGCTTTACCTGACAAGGTACAAAGTGTGTTCCATCATACCTGAAAACATAAGTATCTAACTCGTACAAAAATTGAAGTTGCTATATACTGAGTTGTCCAGACAGCAAAGGCTTATGAGGACAGGGGGCTCCCTTTGTAACATCTAACCTGGGCCTTGGAAAAAGTGTCAAAGTGAAGACAGGGAAGAAGAACTGCAGGTGGTTCACATAAGATCAGAACCACTGGGGCGACTCTCTACTGCTTTTAAATAGGTCTTTCTCCAGGAATGGTTAAAATAGTATTTTTTAATTAAATTAACTGGTAGCAACCAAGGAGTGGGAGGTGGGACTTAGCTCCTAACCTAATCTTATTTTTGTATAAGGTAAACATTTTTAAAATTTCCCTCAAATGTCCATTAAAGAGGTTCAACCTTCTTCAACCTTGGAGCTAACCTATACTTTCTAGTGCATACAAGTGCCCAAATTTCGCAATTAAAATACTTACCTAAGGCCCCAGATAGGGCTGTGTTTGTTTTTGTTTTTTTCTACGTATATAATCTGTGGCAGGAAAGAATGACTGATTATCAGAGAGTCACTATTAACAAGAGTTTGTTATGCCCTTAGAATGGAGCTTAACAAGCTCCAAATTCCCCTGAATTCTGTGAGGGAAATAAAATAAGCCTAGATTTCTGGATCATCAGAATTACAGTACCACTGTTGATGTGGCAGGTATTTCTCTCCAACCAAGATTTAATCCAGAGTTATTTATTTAAATGCCAACATTCTAAAGGGATTCTGTTGTCAACTCTGTGTGCCAGTACTTAGATGTTCTTTCTCTTAGGATCTTTATGACAATGTTTTTATATATTTTTTATTTCTGACCAAAGTGTGGTTATTTCTCTCATTTCTGAGCAGATTTTCTCCAACTTAGAAAAACCTTTTTAAATTCAAGCAGTGTTGTGACTGCCAAGTTAAAATGCCATTTAATTTTTTGTGTTATTGGCAGCCAGTCTGAAGACTGT
Source organism: Mormoops blainvillei (assembly GCA_004026545.1). Lineage (NCBI taxonomy): Eukaryota > Metazoa > Chordata > Mammalia > Chiroptera > Mormoopidae > Mormoops > Mormoops blainvillei. The sequence continues at coordinate 1,906 of PVJD01006790.1, read as the reverse complement.
TCCCATGCCTGCTTAACACAAGTGGATTGTTAAAAGGGATAGATGGCTAAGAGAGAACTGGAAATAGAAGGAAATTTCAGCCTGACCTCTTGTCACTTGCAAGGCCAGCTCAGTTGACTTATCTGTAGGGGAACTGTGATAATTTAAAAAATAAATTTATAAAACAGGATATGATGAGAAAATTATGCTAAACAGCAGGTAAGCATCTGCTGTAAACACATATTTAAACCAAAAGCAATGCAGCTTGACTGATTTCACAGGAAAGGGGGCTTTCAAAGCAAACTGACTGCTGTATGCTACCGTTGCCTTAGCAGCAAGAAAAACCAAGGTTTGACCCAAAAGATCTCAACTGCTTTGGAGTTAGCAAATAGCCTAGTCGTGGGTTTAGGAAATAAACTTTATTTACTATAATAATTTTTTTTTTAAATTTTGATACTCTTTAAAGCTGGTGTGCCTTAAGGTCCCAATATTTTTCATTTGCTGAGTGGCTTTCTTGCTTTCTCCTTCTCTAGACATAGTGGCCAAAATAATTAGCATTTGCATTTTTAACAAGGCAGATAACTTCATAAATTGCTTCCATCATAATTCTCAACTTCATTTTGAGAATTGCGATGGAAGCAACGTACTGTACCACCTCTCATTAACCCCAGCAACCTTCTTTCACTGGCTCCACCCTCACTGTTCACTCACGTTTTGTTGTCCCTTTTGGAAACTAAATGGAAAGCAAGGCACTGGTTTGCCTTAAAGCTTATTGTTTTGTCCTTTTATCCCGTAAGCCTTCAGCAAACTCCGTTTGATATTAGATCAAAGTGAACACTAATGCTTACTTAACCTCATGCAGATGATTCACCTGGTCATTCCACTCCTGCTGAGAGCTAACGAATAGACAGATGGATTTTCTGCATGAGCACTGCTCTTTTGGGGGGAATCAGTTTTTGTGCGTCAGTATTTCCAGGTTATATTTGCTATGGTAGTTCCAATGTTTCTTTTAAATTCAAGCCCGAGGCTCACCTCAATCCTAAAACACTTAGTTCTGTGTCCGGGGTGCATGTACTAATACTTACTGTAGGTGACAGTATGCTGAATTCTTGCCAATGTCCTCTTTTAATATATGGTAATTTATAGAGTGACCAGCCCAATTAATGTCTTTTCTTAGAGACTTACAGTTACAATTATAACATAGCTGCATGGTAACCAAAAACACTCCTGAAGTTGATAGTGGGAAGTGGCTTTTGAAAAATGTGCATAAAAGAGGAATTATTTAAAATCTATTTTAATTCACTTACTTCTCTGTGTTTTCTACCCTTCTCTTGTTTTCATAGTCATCATTTTCTGTGTCTGGCCCTGGAACTAGTGAATTAATAGCTTTTGGATACCGTTGTGATTGGAATTCTTTTTCATGGCTCCTGTGTCGTGACCTGTAATCCTGGGAAGCCCCATGGGTTGAATGGGTGTCCAAGACTCCTGTCTGCAGAGATGGGGAACGCCGTGCTTGGCTTGGTGTCAGGGTGCTCTGGTTCCTGGGAGGTGTTGACCAGCCCTTGTTCCTGTCTGCATGTGGGGAACCAGCCAGATCAAAGAATGGCTTATTCTTTCGCTGCGTTTAGGACCAGAGCTCCTCTTCCATGGGCCCAGCGCCTGGTTTTGGTCCCTGCTAGTACAATTGTACAGAGCAGCTGTGTTCCCACTTGGCCCAGCTCACGCAAACTGAGTGTGGAGTGACTCGGGTTACTGAAAAGTGATGTCACTGGTCCACGTGCAGCTTGGAAGGTGGGGACTGTAGCAGTCCAGCAGGCTGCAGCCCTGGCATTGTGATTAGATGTCTTGTGCAAAGTGGGTCATGCTGTTCCCATGATTCCAGATCAATAGGCAAAGTATCAAGGGTTTTTTAGGGCCCTGTGCCTCC
>PVJD01006789.1:0-93265 GCA_004026545.1 Mormoops blainvillei | reverse complement strand
AGAAGAAAAAAGAATCCCCAAAAATGAGGATAGTATAAACAGCCTCTGGGACAATTTTAAGAGGTCTAACATTTGCCTCATAGGGGTGCCAGCCTGGAGGAGAAGAGAAAGAGCAAGAAATTGGAAATCTATCTGAAAAAATAGTGAAAGAAAAATTCCCTCATTTGGTGAAGGAAAGAGATATGCAAGTCCAAGAAGCTCAGAGTCCCAATTACGATGATGTAAAGAGGCCCACTCTAGGACACATCATTATTAAACGGCCAAAGGTTAAAGATAAAGAGAGACTCTTAAAAGAAGAGAAAAGAAGTTAGTTACCAGAAGGTTGCCAGATGGGAGGGGGGATGGGGAGGATGTGTGAAGAGGTGAGGGGATTAAGAAGTACAAATAGGTAGCTACAGAACAGCCATGGGGATGTAAAGTACAGTATAGGAAATGGAGTGGCCAAAGAACTTATAGGCATGACCCAGGGACATGAACAATGATAGGGGGATTGCCTGAGGGAGTGAGGGTGCTGGGTGGAGGGGGGCAAAGGGGAAAAATCAGGACAGCTGTAATAGCATGATCAATAAAATATAATTTAAAAAAGATCATTTGGGATGGGAGGAGGATAGAAGATAGGGGGAAAGAATAAATTGATGCCTTCAGTGATATTGTTTTTTCTGAGATTGGGAATACTGGAGGGAGAATAAATTGGGGGAGGAGAGAAAGATATTGAATTTTAATTTGAATGTATTGAGTTCGAGATGCTGATGAGACGTCCAAAAACCTAGGCCCTTCTTGGTTGTCATTTCCTAGGTGATCATCTCACAGTCCAGGTGATAATCAGTCACACATATCAGCTGTGGATAAAGAAGAAACTCTGAGTTTTGTGTATCAATCCTTTATTTATTCTACCACCTAAAAATTGTATTTTTACTAGTACCAGGATTATTTTTGTTATTTGATGAGACCAGCTTAAAGCTTCCCCTATATTTTCCTAATTACAGTAAGCTAGAGAAAGCATTAAATTGCGTTGATAAAACTGCTGGCTACGATCTGACTCTACTGATAATAGCTTAGAATCATGAAGCAGCAATATTTTAGCCCAAGAGAAAACAAACTTTATCTTGAACACATGTGTTCTTTTGCCTTTTTCAGCTGATGTCGCTTGAAAATTTTATTTTCCCACTTTGAATAGTGAATTCTGCCAACTGTTTTAAAAGATTTTCTCCTTTTAGGGGACGAGGAGGAGGGGGGAACAGTTTTCCCTCCCCTTTGTCTGATAGCTGAGGAGTGAAGATTTAATCGGTGAGAAAAATATACACACTACAAACCTCAGAATGTTCCCACTGCTTTTAATGTTTGATGTGCCTGACAGATTACCCTTTCAAAACAGAATAATAGGATAGGTGGTGCTGGAAAAAATCTTTTCCATCCAAGGCAAAAACCACATGGACATTGAAAAGAACTGGCATTAGCCTAGACATTTGGGGGAAAGGGGACATGACCTTGGGGCACAGGTTCTGTAGTGAAAGGCTTCATCTCTTTCATCACACACTCCATTCTCACCCCAGAAGGTGTAATGGAAAGAACATTGAGCAAGAATCAGAAGGCTTGGCATCTATTTCTGACTCTGCCACTTTGTGGAAGTGGGCAAATCTTACTCCTCTCTGTGCTTCAGCATTTTATTTGCAAAAATTAATGGTTGCACTAGATGATTTCTAATTTTAACCAAAAAATAAGTATAATATATGTTTGAATACCCACTATACATCAGCTACTTTCACATATATACTGTGTATGCACTCAATACAAGCTATGAAAACAAACAAACCCATGTTACCCATTATTTACTGATGAGGAAACTAAGACTCAGAGAAATGAAACCACTTGCTAGGTAGCAGGCAGTTAGTGAGCATTTTTGAGGCGTAGTGTTACTTTAATCAGTATCCTTTCCATAGTTTTACACTGCAGCTAAATAATTTCTATTATTCAGCTAGAAGAATGTGAAAGATAGATATATCTGAAACAATAAAACTACTTGCTATTTTTTACCCTGGGTAGAATAACTTTGACTAAGAATTGAATGAAGTCTTTAGTTTAAATAATCTCAAAGCTTTGAACAGTTACTTGGGTATCTAGAAAGTGACCATGAAGAACAGTTACAACTTGGCAACGGGCCCTTTCTTGTTCCAGCCAAGAATGAAGAAGAACAATTCAAAAGCTGAGGAGGAAATAAAACACTGAATCTATTGTGTAAGAGAGGTGAGAGGTACTCTGCAAATTATGAAATTGTTAGGCAAATGGTTAGCTGCTTCTTTATCATTTTATAGACTATATATCCTTGAGAATTACCATTTGTCCTTTGGAGGGGCATGAGTGTTTAAGCATTTTGTATGTGTCTTTATGCACACACAATTATTTCAGCAGTGACTGGTGGACCATCTATAGAATAAATCAATAGAAGGCACTGACTCATACTGGAGGTGAGATCTTAAAAGAGACCAGCTGCCCTGGCCGTGTGGCTCAGTTGGTTGGAGTGTCATCACATGTACCAAAGGGTTGTGGGTTTGATTCCCAGTCAGGGCACATGTCTGTGTTGTGGGTTCTGTCCCCAGGAAGGGTGTGTGTGGAAGACGGTCAATCAATGTTTCTCTCTCTCTCTCTGTTTCTCTTTCTCCTTCTCTCTCCCTAAAATTACTGAGCATGTCCTTGGGTGAGGATTAAAAAATATATTTAAAAATAAAGAGAGGGAGAGAGAGCCCATTTGCCTGAAGTTCCTCCTCTCTTCCCTCATCTGCTATCAGTTCTTCCAAAGGCCCTGGGAAGTTAAGGACTATCATTGTCTTTCTAATGGAAACCCTCAGGAAGCCAATCCATAAGGAATACCTTAGGTTTGGGGAAGTGTATAGGATTGGGGTGGGTAGGAGGGGGAGGAGGAAAGGCCAGTCCTCCAGGTTTGAGGGGGAAATGGGGAGTTAACCACAGATGTTAAAAAAATCAGGCCCTTTGTGGAAAGAGGAGACTCAATAATGATAGGGTGTGAAGGCAGGAGGACAGGCTAGAAACAGGAAAGGCCCATAAGGAGACTCCACTCTGAATAGCTGAACATTTTAGAGTCTTTGGATTCATAAAATGCTTATTTAGGGTGCAGCTTTAGGTTCTTCCCCCGACACTTGTTGATTCTGCCCTAGACATACCTTTCAAATGGATTCCAACCACCTCTTTCTAATCTAGCCCTACTATTCTAGTCTGGGATAACTCTCCTCTTTCCTGAAGTTATTACCACAGGCTCCTATCTGAGCTCCCAGCACAGGTGCTCAGCCATTTTTACCCTTTCTATTAAAAAAAAATTTTTTTTTTAAATTTACTTTTAGAGAGAGGGAAAAGGAAGGAGAAAAGGAGGGGGAGAAACATCATTGTGTGGCTGCCTCTCACGCACCCCCTACTGGGGACCTGGCCAGCAACCCAGGCACATTCCCTGACTGAGAATCAAACCCACCACCCTTTGGTTCGCAAACTAGCACTCAATCCACTGAGCCACACCAGCTAGGGTCATTTTCATCTTTTCATACATTCCACATAATATATTCAGAGAGATCTTTCAAAAATAAGAACCATACCATGTAGCAACCCAATAACAACTCTGTCATTGCCCCCTACTTTGCTGTAATGGTCAAGTTCAAGCTCTCTAGTGTGGAGCTAAGTCCCCTTATGGTTATCCTGCTTCAGGTCTCACTACCCTCCACTTCACAGATGATGTCCTAATCATAACATATTCTTAGCAGGACTTTGTGGCCCTTTCTTCCTGGTTCTCCAGGCTGTTCTTTCTGCTGCATGGTCCTCTGTCCGTTTCCCAAGAAGGCTCCCTGTAAACTTTCCCCTGAATAAAATATATTAATCCTTCAGATTTCAGAGAAGATGCCATTTCCTTTGGGGACACTTTCCTAACCCCTCACTGAAAAAGCACGTTCCTGTTTATGTTCCCATAGAACCTGGCGATCACCCTATATAGGAGGGTTTATCACACCTTCTTGTAGTTGCCTGTTTACTTGTCTGTATTCCCCACTAGTCTTTAAATTTTTCATATATGAGAAAATGTGTACATCATTGTCACCTCTTTCCCCAGAAGAGTTTCAAATATTTGCCACTAAACAAAAACTAGCACATTTCCTACTCTGTGGAGGTGGCAAGTGGCTATTTAGCACCATTTAGAAAGTAGTCCTCCAGCTAAAAATGCTAAGATACTAATGTCATCTTATTTTGACTCAAACAAACAATTCTGCCTAATGCATCTTTGTTTATTAAACACAACTATATCCTGGGGCACCAAAACTTTGTTGTAATCAAAGTCCTAGAACCTGTTTTATTCTATACATTAAATGTATACTTTGGCCAAATTTTCATTTCTGTGGCCTGTGAGTACTGCTTTTATGAGAACTGAAAATCTGTAAGCTCCCCTACCCCCTTTCATCTGATAGGAGGATGGGGTGAAAAGGCGGGAGGGATTAAGTAAACAACAACAACAACAACAAAAATTCTCGTAGACAGACAACAGTATGGTGATTACCAGAAAGAGATGGGGCTGGGTGAAGGTAGGGGTGCTAAAGCGGGGATAAACAAGGATGGAAGGAAACTTGACTTGGTGTGGTGAACACACAGTACAATATACAGGTGATGTATCATAGAACTGTATACCTGAAACTTATATAATTTACAAAATTTTTAAATTATTATTATGGAATGTCTGCCCCAATAAATTCAATTTAAAAAAAAGTAAAAGAAATCCTATAAGTAAGTGGAAGTGTGGGAAGGGAAGAAGAGGGTATGGGGCTCATACTGATTACTTCTTTGGGAATTTCTTGTGGAAAGGGAGAAATTCTCATGATCTCCCTGGTAAAAATGGTTTAGGTTTTGTGGTCAGCTCCTTTTCTCAAATTGACTGCTACCTCATTTACCTCTTTTCAGGCCCTAAAGCTGAACTTCCCTCTTCAGCATGCTCCCTGCCAGCCCCACAGCCAGTCACAAAGATTTCCCTATGGAGAAAATGTCCCACTTGACGTAGCAGGGGTAGGAACCCCTATTCTAAATACGTTTCTTGTACTTTTGTTTTAGCCTAATTTCTCTACTGTTCAGTTAAAATGGAAACTGAATAAGAACCATATTCTAGCATGAATAAGATCAGAATAAAATAAAGCAATAGGATTGCTTAGAGAAATTCTATTAATGTTACATTTATTCAGCAACTACTTACTGAGCCATGCTATGAGTTAAGCACTGTGGATTCAAAGATGTACGGGATATAGGGTCTTTCTCAAAAAAGTTTACTCTGCAAGCTTTAGTTATTATAAATAATTATTGCTTAATTATAAAGCTCTTGACATATTCTTAAATATTTGAGCCTTGAGAAATGTTTTTATTATTATTATGAAATGTCTGTTAAGTCAGGGAATTCTAAAATGTTTGTCTGGTATCTGATTCAAGATGGTAGACTGAACATTTATATTTATTCATTTTGTTTCCCCATACCTCTGTGAAATAAAACTGAATGTACAAAATGAAATAAACTACATAGCAAAGGGAAAGAAAGGAGATATTATCAGAAGATAAGAGATTCAAAAAATTTTTAAGAAAATGAAAGTTCAATTGAATAATAAGATATAGAATTTTCAGTCATGTTTGGAAAACCAACAGCAAGAACAAGATATTTCAAGAAAAACAAATAGACCCCTGTTGAAATGGAAGTAATTTGACAAAAACAGACATGAACTAAAAAGTAAATAATTAAAACCAACAGTTTGTATTTAGTATATTCAGAATGGATTGGGAAATCATTACATCCATAAAATAGGAGTGGGATACAGTGAAAAAAACTGGAGTCTGTGACCAAATGACATGAGTGCCTGTGACGGTGTGCATGTGTGTTTGAGTACAGGTAGGTAAGAGCCAAGAAAACTTTGCAAAGGGAGTACTGAGCTGAGCTTTTTGGTGAGGTAGATGTACAGGTGGATAGGACCAGGTATTTTATGCAGGGGAAGCAACATAAACAACACACAGAGTGAAGTCCAGGACACTACAGAAAGATCATAGGGCTGAAGTATGCATGGAGAGAGGTCAGCCTGTTGAGAGAGACAAGAGCTAACCCCTAAAGGGCTCCAGACTTTCGAAGCCATCCTAAAGACTTGGCATTTTATCCTGTCAGTAATGAGAAACAAGGGCATATTTTGTGGAGATGATTGATTGAGGAAGGGATTTGTATGCTCAAAGATGCTCCAGGTTGACCGCTGTTTACGAGGTGGATTCGAAGGGCTAAGGCCTGAGGTGGCTCGAATGAAGGTGGTGGCATTGGCATGAGAGGGGGGGCATAAAAGTTGTTAAGGTGAGAGGATTAATCAGACCTAGTGAGTCTAGTAGCAGCATTCATCTAGGCAGAGAATACAGGATAAAGAGCAGATTTCAGAGGAACATAATGAGCCCTTTTTTAGCTCTTTGTGAATGTTCAGAAATGGCAGCTGGTATTGCATAATTGCAAAATTGGGGCTTAGCTAGTTATTGGCTTCTAAGAACATAAACGCATTCCTTTTTCCTCTGGCCTACTCTTTGAAAAATGACACCAAGGGGTGGGGCTCAAAGGGTATTTTCTGGGTAAAGACCTAAATGTAAGTTTCTTTACATCTTTCTTTACCTCCTCTGTCCCTTTTTAACATTTTAGCTGGTTGTTCTACTTACAAAGGTAATCCAAGATCATGGTAAAAGTTCAAACGAAACAAAAATGTAGAAAGCAGGGAATAAATCCCTCAAGTGTCTTTCCCAGAGAAAATTATTACTAACAATTTGGCTTACAGTTGTCTAGCTTTTTTTTTTTCTCCAGTGTATATTCTTTTTTTTTTTTTTTGACCACTCATTATATTTTACGGGATCTTACTACAATATTGCTTTTTAAAAAAATTTATTTTTATTTTTTATTTTAGAGAGGGGAAGGGAGGAAGAAAGAGAGGGAGTGAAACATTGACTTCCATGTGTGCTCCACTGGGGACCGAGCCCGCAACCCGGGCATGTGCCCCAATTAGGAATCGAACCCATGACATTTCTCTTTTCGGGATGATGCCCAAAGAACTGAGCCACACAAACCAGGGCTATAATACTCCTTTTTAATTCATCCATTCCATTTCTAATCTACAAAAACAAACAAAAACCCAAAAAAGTAGAGACAATAAAACACCTGTATACACAGCATTTAGATTTAAGAGAATTCAACATGTTGCCAAATCTCCTTTTATGTAAATAAAATTTTAGTTAGAGCTAAACCACTCAATTGTTACCACTTCTTTCCCCCTCTCTCTCTCCTTCTCCTTTCCCCCTTTCTGCATCCCAGGAGTCTGCACTATCCTAAAGTTGGTATGAATCAGGTTAATGCATGTTTGTATCTATCCAGAAATAATAATATAGTAATATTTTCTATTATTCTATTATTTACATTAAATGTTTATATTTATGGTATCTTACTGTATATCTATTTTCAATTTGATTTCTTTAAATGCAATGTTATATTTTTGAAAGTGCTTATGTTGCTTCATGTATTTTACTTTTACTTTTTAAAATCCACTCTATGATACACAGTTCCACTTTCCTTGGTATTATTAACAGAGCTGCAGAGTGCATTCTTGAACAGCTCTCCCTGTAAAAAGAAATATAAAAGACTATAGAAATGTGACTATGGGGGTACACATACTCAACTTTATTAGGGAGTGATAAATGACTTTCCACTGGGGGTGATACCAGTTCACATTCCCACTAGCAATTTGTACACTTTCTGAATTCCTTTCATTCCTTGCCAACACTTACTTTTTTAAGACTTAAAATTTTTGTAAATCTTGTCGATTATGAAATGGTATCTGTGATGGTTAATTTTATATGTCAACTTGACTGGGCCACAGGGTACCCGGGTATTTGGTTAAATATAATTCTGAGTGTGTCTGTGAAGGTGTTTCTTGATGAGATTAACATGTGAATTGATAGACTGAGCAAATGGTCTCCCCCACTCCAACCACCACCATCAATGTGGGTGGGCCTCATTCAAACCACTGAAGGCCTGAATAGGACAAAAAGGAAGTAAGGGAGAATTCTCTCTTCCTGCTCAATTGTGTTCAAGTTGGGTCATGAGTCTTTTGTGTTCACAAAGGATTTGGAAGAACTTATACTCTCCTGGTACTCAGGCCATCTGAGGTAGGCAAGGAACTATACCGTCAGCTTTCCTGGGTCTCTATCTTGCTGACTGCAGAGCTAGAGGCTTCTCAGCCTGCATAGCTGCATGAGCCAATTTCTTATTAAAAATATATCTGTATCATCTTTATCTGTATCTATACCTATAGTTATGTCTCTGTCTCTATCTCTATCTCTATCTATCTCTGTCTCTACCTCTAGGTATCTCCTGTTGGTTTTGTTTCTCTGGAAAACCCAGACTAATACAGCATTTCAGTATGGTTTAAATAGGCATTTCCTTTGATAACTAGTAAGGTTGAACATTTTTTCCCACATTTATCGACCATTTGTATTTTCTCTCTCAGGAATTTTTAGTTCATATACTCTGCCCAGTTCATATGTGTCTAGTTATAGCCTATCCAACTGCGTCCCCTCTCAGATACTGCACCTCAGGGACGTCTTTCTGCCTTCACACCCCTGCACCCAGGAATTGAAGATTATCTCTGTTTGAATATAAATTAAACAACAGGAAGGCTAAATCAGAATAAAGAAGGGTGTTATAGGCAGATGGGCAGTGTGTCCTTCTGTAAAAGGGGCTTTAGAATACGAGGAGGTAGAATGAATGTGCAGCTACATAATGCACCACCCACGAACGGCCTCATAGTGCACAATGACGCTGGCGCACTGTGCCAGCACTGCTGCCCACCGCAGTGACCCAGAGTGAAGGAGAGAAGGGAGGCTATTGCTAAGTTCTGTGTGGGCCTTGGAAGAGAACATACTTCACTTGAAGCCATTAAGGAAGCAGATAATCATTTTCAAAGTGGCTGGTCTTGTTCTCCTTTGTATGGTTTATAATGATGCTAAATAATTCTCGGGGGTGGGGGGATCTCACTTATTTCATCCTCTTTAATTAGGATTTCTGTTTCTGTAACATTTTAGTGGTATTTATGCCAACTGTTTACTTTTCAGAACGTTTCCCTTTTTCTGCCTTTTTCTTTTTCTTTTTCTGTTTCGATTAGACTGTAGCATCACTCTGTGTTCCACATGGGTGTTTCTTGGAAACCAAGAATTTTTGGGATGGTAGGATTGGGACTAGTAAAAAAGAACAGGAAGAGCTATGAACAAGGTCTCCTCCAGTGGATACGGTTAACGAACTTAGACAGCAGAGTGCTGTGCGACCTTCATTTACCCCAGTTAGGGCTCCAGCACAGACGGCCGTCCTAACTGATCCCTTGGCTCTAGACCTGCTAGAGCGATATCAGGGACGCAACACAGGTCCCTGGTCATTGCTGCAGAGCCTTCTTCTACTGCAGATTGTCCTCTTTCTGACTGCTCTCCTGAGAGTCGAAAATTGTCCTTTGCCAAAATCCCAATCAACCCAGGTTAAGCTGGTGATCCAATTTTAAAGACTTTCCTTTTACAAAAAGGCATTTACCATCACTCTTTCCTCCAATACTGTGGAATCAGTTTTGCAACTTGATTGGAAAACTTACCCTTTTACTGGGAGATCGTAAAAGGCCACCTGCTAACCACAGGAAGTCTGGGCTGATATAGGGTGCCAAGTTCACGTTGTCACTTTCTATACCTATATTGCAATATGAGTCATGAGAAGTATGACACATGCCAAAGGTGATCCTTTAGAAGTCAACTCATCGAGAACATTTTCTGGCTACTCACCACTTTTACAGTGTTCGCGTATGCTCCTGTAACTTCTTGTGTGCTAATCAGGGCTTTGCAGAGAAACAGACTATGCGTGTGTGTACACACACACACACACACACACACACACACATATGAGAATTATTACAAGAATTGGCTCACACAGTTACGGAGGCGATGAGGTCCCACAATGTGTTGTCTGCAAGCTGGAGAACAAGAACAGCTGGTGGCATAATTCAGTTGGAGTCCAAAGATCCAAGAATTAGGGAAGCCAGTCCATGAGGGCGGGAGAAGTTGGATGTTCCAGCTATAGCAAAGACAGCAAACTCAACCTTTCCTCTGCCTTTTTGTTCTCCTGAGGCCCTCAACAGCTTGGATGATGTCCACCTGCATTGGTGAGGCCCATCTTCTTTACTCAGTCTGCTGACTCAAATGCTAATCTCTCACAGGCTCTCCCAGAAATAACATTACACCGGCTATCTGGGCATTCCTTAGCCCAGTCAAGTTGACACATACAATTAGCTATCACATTGTTCTTACCCCCCATTGTTGGAATTATTCATTGTAACTGTTCACTTATCTGCCTCCAACATAAAATTTAGACTCCTAGAAAGTCAGGCCCAGTGCTGACTATTGGATTCCCCAGCTAGAGCTGGGTGGGTGTGGGGAGAGGACCCGGCTGCCAGCTGTCGTGAGGCTATTGCACTTCTTTTGGCCAGGCGTTCCCTCCCCACCCCTACCCTGATCTTCCTTGTATCTCTATCTTGTTACTTAAAAGGAGATAGAACAATATACTCGTATAATGGGTTTATATGTATTGCCTCATTTGTGCTGTTATTCCACAATAGTGAATAAGGTTTAAAAACTAAATGCCAGGTTCTTAACTTTGAAAATCTCTAGAACAAGAGTTGGGAACAATGACAACATTCTGAGCTTCCCAGAAGGTAATAACTATGGGGATTTTTGTAGACATCTGAGAGAAGTACATGCACAGATGGTTTGCCTTTTATTGGTCTATTCTTGCCCAGAAGGCAACTAACTGAAACAAAAGAGCCTTTTACTAGGAGGGTGTGGGGTCACAGCAACTCTCAGGGTGGCCCTAAATCCATGCTCTGGTCTCTCTTTCTCTGTCTCTCTCTGGTCTGTTCTGTATTGCTCTTCTTGTTACTTCACAATCTAGGGCTGACATTTTCCCCCTCTAGAGTGGAAATGACAGAGCTGTAAAGCATTAGCTTCTGATTGGTATCTCTGAATCAAGCAAGAGGGCTGGGGTGATTAAAACTGGGGTCACACGTATCTTCTCACCAGCTGAACGAGTATTCGGAAATACGAGAAGAACTGGTTAGGAGAAGGTCCCCAAGAAAATGTTTTCGGTGATAAAGCTGTGGAAGTAAGGCAGGGTCCCTTTGTGCCTAAGGAGATAGCATCACTCTGGCAGAGCCCTGTGGCAGAATCTCCCTCAAGATAACAAAGCAAGCTGTATGACTCACATCTAGAAAGTAGCTCAAATGCAATAAGGAAAAAAAGGCCCATTTCATAGAGCATGAACTGTGATTATGGTGAGCTCCAACAACTATCGTAGTTGGCCAAGAAGTTAAAAATACATTGGAACTCTGACGAGCCCCATACTACCTTGGATAATCTCAGTTTATGCGCAAAATGTGTCGTGGTCTTTCTTCTTCTTTTTTTTTTAACCTCTTCTCTTCTTTCTTTCTCCTTTCTCTTCCCTGTCTGAACTCTGTCTCTAGACTCTCTTCTTTCTGTTCTTTCTACTTCCTTCCTCTCTCTTCTAGGCTTCATAATCTTCCCTACCTCCTCTCCCTCAGATGTTTAGTACCCATTTGCATCAACAAATGTACCAATTACGAGCTATGAGCTGGGGTGTCAAGATGAGTCAGTTCTGTTCCCTGCCCAGCACCAAAGAATGGTTTGATTGGCTTTGCCTGACCTCCTCCGAACCCCAACTCCTGCCTCGTGCTTCACTCACCAGCTTTGGCATTCTTATTTTGTAATATTGGCAATTTGGACTTTCCTTAATTTTATCAAAATTATCCTCAGAAAAACATGCTGCTTTTTTTCTCTTAAAAATTAAAAAAACAATTACAGTTGACATTTAATATTATTTTATACTAGTTTCAGGTGTACAGAAAACTTGCCATTTTTTATTGACCAAGAGCATATAATCTAAGGATAATTAATGGGCTTACAGCACAACCATCATTTCAAGTCAAGCCTGCTGGGTACAGCCTGCAACAGCTCCTTTTCCAGTCACACTTCAGCCCCTTGCCCCTCCCCTTAGAGATTCTGGTGCCACAAATTGTCCCTACACTCAGGCAGCTCACCACCTAGGAGAGTCACATTTAGATTAATTGCTTTAAAATTCTTTAAGCACTCTGGGAGTTGATATGACAAGGGGGTACATCTGATTTAGAAGCTCCCACTGTAGCAGATAGCTATGCTGGGGCCCATGGGTAGAGAAAAAGAAAAAGAAGCCTCAAACTCTCAGGGAACCCCCTGTGATTGCATAAAGGAGAGAAGCGTCACTTCACACAGGTACTAGCCAGGACACTGCGCAATGCCTTCATTTCTAGTCAGATCAAAAACAGTTCCCCCTGTAAATAAATAACATCTCAGTTTCTGTAGAAGCCTGATTGCGATCAACTAGCCTGTGGGCTAAGCTCAGGACTCTTTCTTGCTAAAGCTTCTGGCAAACTCTTTGCAGATTTGTGCAAGGGATTTAGTTAACTCTTGCAAAACTGGTTCACCAGGAACAATGACTAAGTGGATTTTTTAGTATCCGGCATATTGTGTTTGAGCAGCTATAAATATATTCACAAGCTGGGATTTCAAGGGAGGGGAGGATTAGCTTGCTGGCCAACTAGCCAGCTGAGTTATGGGCCTTCACCCAACCAGCTTACTGTGTTTTCATCTTTACCTCTTGCAATGTTATTTTCCTTCTCAAGGACTTTGGCCATGTCATTTTTTCTTTCACACTAATAATTTCTCTCACCCTGCTGTGTCTGCATGCATGTGTGTGTTCGTTCTGATCTCCTTACAGTAGGTGGAGAATTTCATGCAGGTATGTGCATGTTATTAAAAGTACTATCTTATTAACCACGCCAGCGACAAAAGCCAACTGAGAAACCAGCAACACACTTATACCCTTCCTTTGCAGGCAGTAAATCTGAAAGCCTAGAGGTTTTCTTTCAAACAGGAATTGTTTTGGAGTCTGAAGGAGTCTGCATTTAGACAGTTCAGCTTTCAGTTCCTGATCATGGCAATGGGGCAGGCAGAGGGCGTGGTCAATATACACTTTGCCATAGGGCACTGTTTCCGATGGCATGTTCCCAGGAATTAGTAACAGGAGGGATGTACAAAAGCCTTTGGTGAAATAAGGATTTCCAATAAGGGAGTAGTCTTTTTCGGGGGGGGGCGCATTAATAAAATTAATTTATTTAAATTTGAAATTATTCTACTTTTATAATTTCTAAAGCAAATTATAAAATTAATTATATACTATAAATTTCTGTTTTTTGGGGTATACTTTATTGATTATGCTATTACAGTTGTCCAATTTTTTCTCCCCTTTATCCCCTCTACCCTGCACCCCATCCTATTATCCTTACCCCCACATAATTCATCTCTATGGATTGTACATATCAGTTCTTTGGCTTCTCAATATCCTATGATATTCTTGACCTCCCCCATTGAATTTTTTTGTTTTGTTTTGTCAACATTTCCCCACCACCACTTTCCCTAGCCCCACCCACCCCCACCCTCAATCCTTCCCCCACTTGGCTTTGTCAGTGGGTCCTTTATGCATGTTCCTTGATGACCCTTCCCCTTCTTTTCCCCCATTATCCTCCTCCCTCCTCCCCTCTGGTTACTGGCTGTTTGGTTTTTATTTCAATGTTGCTGGTTATATTTTGTTTGCTTGTTTGTTTTGTTGATTAGGTTCCACTTGCAGCTGGGATCGTATGGTATCCTTCTTTCACCCCTGGGCCTATTTCACTTAGCGTAAAGCTCTATAGTTCCATCCATGCTGTCGCGAAGGTTAATAGCTCTTTCTTACTTTATGCTGTGTAGTATTCCATTGTGTAAATGTACCACAGTTTTTTGATCCACTCATTTACTGTTGGGCACCTAGGTTGGTTCCAATTCTTGACTATTGTAAATTGTGCTGCTATGAACATTGGTGTACACAGGTTCTCTTGAATTGGTGTTTTAGGATTCTTGGGGTATAATCCCAGCAGTGGAATTGCTGGGTCAAAAGGCAGTTCCATTTTTAGTCTTTTGAGGAAATTCCAAACTGCCTTCCACAGTGGCTGCACCAGTCTGCATTCCCACCAGCAGTGTACTAGGGTTCCCTTTTCTCCACAACTTTGCCAGTGCTTGTTGTTTGTTGATTTGTTTATGGTGGTCATTCTGGCTGGTGTGAAGTGGTATCTCATTGTGGTTTTAATTTGCATTTCTCTGATGGCTAGTGATGCTGAGCATCCTTTCATATGTCTCTGGGCCCTGTGTATGTCCTCCTTGGAGAAGTATCTGTTCAGGTCCTTTGCCCATTTTTTAATTGGATTGTTTGTCTTCCTAGAGTGGAGTTGTGTGAGTTCTTTATATATTTTAGAGATCAAACCCTAGTCTGAGGTATCATTGGCAAATATATTTTCCCATACTGTTGGTTCCCTTTTCATTTTGCTGATGTTTTCTTTAGCCATGCAGAAGATTCTTTTTTTGATGAAGTCCCATTTGTTTATTCTTCCCTTTATGTCCCTTGCTCTAGGGGACATATTCGTGAAAATATTGCTGCGAGGAATAACTGAGATTTTCCTGCCTATGTTCTCGTCTAGGACTTTTATGGTGTCATTACTTATATTTAAGCCTTTTATGCATCTTGAGCTTATTTTTGTGTGTGGTATAAGTTGGTGGTCGAATTTCATTTTTTTGTATGAGCTGTCCAGATCTCCCAACACCATTTGTTGAAGAGTCTGTTTTTACTCCATTTTATGCTTCTACCCCCTTTGCTGAATATGAATTGACCATAGAGACATGGTTTAATTTCTGGGCTCTCTATTCTCTTCTATTGATCCATGTGTCCATTCCTATGCCAGTACCAGACTCTTCTGATCACAGTGGCCTTATAATATAGTTTGATGTCAGGTATTGTGATCCCTCCTACTTTGTTCTTCTTTCTCAAAATTGCTGCAGCTATTTGGGGTTGTTTATCATTCCATATAAATTTTTGAAATGTTTGCTCTATATCTGTGAAGTATGTCATTGGCATTTTGATAGGGATTATCTTGAATTGATAAATTGCTTGGGGTATTATGGACATTTTGATGATGTTAATTCTTCCAATCCCTGAACATGGTATATGCTTCCATTTATTTGTGTCTTCCTTCATATCCTTTTTCAGTGCTTTTTAGTTTTCTGAGTACAGGTCTTTCACCTCCTTGGTTAAGTCCATTCCCAGGTACTTTATTTTTCTTGTTGGTATAGTAAATGGGAGTTTTTTCCTCATTTCTGCTTCTGATATTTCATTGTTGGTGTGCAAAAATGCCTTCGATTTCTGAATATTGACTTTGTATCCTGCTGTTTTGCCAAATTCACTTATTAGGTCCAGTAGTATTTTGATGGAGTCTATAGGGTTTTCTATGCACACTGTCATGTCATCCAAGAACAATGACAGTCTTACTTCCTCTTTTCCAGTTTAGATGTCTTTTATTTCTTTTTCTTGTCTGACAGCTGTGGCTAGGACTTCTAATACTATGTTGAATAGAAGTGGTGAAAGCAGACATCCTTGTCTTGTGCCTGATCTTAGTGGGAAAGCTTTTAGTTTTGCCCATTGAGTATGATATTGGCTGTAGGTTTTTCATATATGACCTTTATTATGTTGAGGTATACCCCCTTTATTCTCACTTTGTTGAGTGTTTTTATCATAAATGGGTGCTGTACCTTATCAAATGCCTTTTCTGCATCTATTGATATGATCGTGTGATTTTTGTCTTTCCTTTTGTTTATGTGATGTATTATATTTATTGATTTGTGAGTATTAGACCATCTTTGCATCCCTGGGATGAATCCCACTTGATCATAGTGTATGATCTTTTTAATGTATTGCTGGATGTGGTTTGCCAATATTTTGTTGAGGATTTTAGCGTCTATGTTCACTAGCAATATTAGCTTGTAGTTTTCTTTCTTTGTTGTACCTTTACCTGGTTTTGGGATTAGGATGATTCTGACCTCATAAAAAGAATTTGGGAGTCTTCCCTCTTCTTGGATTTTTTGGAATAGTCTGAGAAGGACAGGGGTTAGCTCTTTCTTAAATGTTTTGTAAAATTCCCCTGTAAAACCATCTGGTCCAGGGCTTTTGTGTGCCAGGAGTTTTTTTATTACTGTATCAATTTCACCAGCTGTTATCTGTCTGTTCAGGCTTTATGCTTCTTCTTCATTCAGTTTTGGAAGATTGTATTTTTCTAGAAATTTGTCCATATCACTCAGGTTTTCAAATTTCTTGGTATAGAGTTGTTTGTAGTAATTTCTTACAATCCTTTACATTTCTGTGGGTATCAGTTGTAATTTTTCCTCTTTCATTTCTGATTTTATTTATTTGTGTCCTCTCCCATTTTTTCTTGATGAATCTTCTTAAAGGCTTGTTGATTTTTGTTTATCTTTTCAAAGAACAGGCTCCTGGATTTATTGATGCTTTGAATTGTTCTTTTAGTCTCTTTGTCATTCAGTTTTGCTCTGATCTTGATTATTTCCTTCCACTTGTCTCTCTGGGCTTTGTTTGTCGCTGTTTCTGCAGTTCTTATAGACATAGGGTTAGGTTGTTTATTTGAAATATTTTGCTTTTTTAGATAGGCCTGTATTACTATGAACTTTCCTCTCAGGACTGCCTTCTCTGTGTCCCATAGGTTTTGGACTACTGTATGTTCATTTTCATTTGTTTCCAGAAACTTTTTGACTTCTTCTTTGATCTCATTATTGACCAATTCATTGTTTAATAGCATGCTATTCAGTGTCCATGAGTTTGAATGTTTCTGAGTTTTTTCCTTGAGGTTGGCTTCTAGTTTTAAGCCCTTGTGGTCTGAGAAAATGCTTGATATGATTTCAGTTTTCTTAAATTTGTTGAGGCTTGTTTTGTGTTCTATCATGTGGTCTATCTTTGACAATGTTCCACGTGCATTTGATAAGAATGTGTAGTTTGCTTCTTTGGGATGAAATGTTCTATGTATATCAGTTAAGTCCATTTGAGCTTATGTGTCATTCAGTTCTACAACACCCTTGCTGATATTTTGTTTGGAAGATCTATTAATTGTTGACAGTGGGGTATTAAAATCCCCTACTATAAGTGTGTTGCTGTCTATATTTTTCTTGAAGTCCTCCAGGATTTTCCTTATATATTTGGGTGCTCCTATGTTAGGTGCATATAGGTTTACAATATGTATGTCTTCTTGATGGATTCTTCCTTTGCGTATTATGAAGTGTCCTTCTGTGTCTCTTTTTATGGCCTTTGTTTTGAAGTCTATTTTGTCTGATATAAGTATTGCTACCCTGGCTTTTTTTTTCCTGTCCATTTGCTTGGAATATTTTTTTCCAACCCTTCACATTCAGTCTGTGTAGGTCTTTTGTTCTGAGTTGGGTCTCTGGTAGACAGCATATGTGCGGGTCATGTTTTCTTATTCATTCAGCTATTCTATGTCTTTTAATTGGAACATTTAATCCATTTACATTTAAAGTTATTATTGATAGGTACTTATTCATTTTTTCTCTTTGTACTTGTATTCCCCTCTCTCAATCTTTTTCTTCATCTTCTTAAAGCTGTCCCTTTAGCATGTCTTACAATGCTGATTTGGTAGAGGTATATTCTTTTAGCCTTCTTTTGTCTGGGAAACTCCTTATTTCACCTTTCACTTAAGTGAAAGCCTTGCTGGGTAGAGTAGTCTTGGTTGCAGGCCTTTGCTTTTCATTACTCAGAATGTTTCTTGCCATTCCCTTCTGGTTTGTAGTGTTTCTGTGGAGAAGTCAGCTACTAGCCTTATCGGGGCTCCCTTGTATGTTACTTCCTGTTTCTCCGTTGATCCCTTTGAAATTCTCTTTGTCTTCGATACCTGCCATTTTAATTATGATGTGTCATAATTTGTGTCTTGGAGTGGGTCTCTTTGGGTTCCCCTTGACTGGGATCCTCTGTGCTTCCTGGACTTGTGTGACTTTTCCTCTCCTCTAATTAAGGAAGTTTTCCATCACTACTTTTTCAAACAGGTTTTCTATCCCTTGCTTCTCTTCTCCTGGTATTCCTATTATAAGGATATTACTACGTTTCACATTGTCCTGCATTTCCCTGAGCATCTCTTTGTTCTTTTTGAGTCTTTTTTCATTTTCTTACTCTTTCTGGGAGGTTTCTTCCTACCATGTCTTCCAGCTCACTGATGTGATCCTCTGCTTCATCTAGCCTGCTTTTGATTCCTTCTACTGTATTCTTCAATTTAGAAATTGTATTCTTCATTTTCTCTTGGTTCTTGTTGATAGTTTCTATGTCCTTTTTCATGCTAATATGGTTTGCAGTAAGTTTCTCTTTTTTCCCTGTAGTTTTCAGTAATTTTCACTCAGGTCATTGAGTTCATTGAGCTTCCTTATAACCATTATTTTGAACTCCATATCTGATAGTTTACTTACCTCTATTTCACTTAGTAGTCTTCCTGAGGATTCCTGCTTTCCAGTTGATTGGGAGTTATTTCTTTGTCTTCCCATTATTTGGCTGCCAGAGCAAAACCACAAAGCCCAGGAAACAAACACACAACTGCAAAAATAACTGCCCCCCTGCAATCCCACTATCAACAGCAAATTAACCAGTAATAATAAGGCTGTAAAGAGATTAAAACTATTATAAGAAAAGAGAAATAAACTATAGTATAAACTCTAGTGACTTAATATGCACCAAGTTATTGGAAAAGAAATGAATTTTAAAAAGTTATGTAGTAAAGAAAATATTGCAAATCATGGAGAAGACCACAGTGGACTTCATCTCGGTAGCCTATAGTGTTTACCTCTGTTTTTTCTTTCTGGATTGCCTCTGGTGATATCAGATGTTGACTGTGTCTGATCTTAGGCAGCCTGTTTGAAACTTCCCAGGATCTACTGTCTGTGGCCATCTTCTTCAGTTGTTAATCTAGTCACTTTGTGCTCAGCAATCAGGCTTAAGCACCATAGGGTGGGGCAGAATTCCTGCTGAGGTTGGGGCTAATGTTTCCCCTCAGGCTGCTGCTGCTCAGAGGGGAGCATTCTGTGTGAGCGTGTGAGTGCGATGGCTGCTGCCTTATGGGGATGATTCAGCACCAGGATCCTGGAGGCTACTCTCTCAGTTCTCTCCTCAAAGCCTCTGTCCGCATTCTCTCCTCAGGCATCTCTATCCCACTCTGCACCACCTTTGCCGGAGCCCAGGGTAAGTGACTGCAGATCAAAATTTATGTGTTGGCCCTTTAAAAGGCTCTTTCAGTCTCCAACTGCCTGTCTCTGGCAAAGAGCAATGCTGCCACTATTCGCAGCTGGCTGTTATCTGTGTACTTTTTGGGCTCTGGTGCTGTAGGCCCGGGATCCCCGCTTATGTTTTAGACCCCGCTCTTCTCGGGGGATCCAACTAGCCACTTAAAAATCCCTCTGACACTGCCACCTGAGGGTGCCCAGCCAGCTTTCTTGAGTCTCGCCGCACTCCTTACCAGTCAGGTTTGCTGAAGCTGACTCTTCTGTGTGTCTAAGGTTATAAGGCTTCTTTCTCACTGTTGTTCAGTTGTTTGTTTCAGGCGATTTCTCCACAATTTAGTTGTAATTCCAGATTGGTCCTGGGAGGAGGTCAGTGTGACTTCTATTCATTCCTCTGCCATCTTGCCCTCAGTGAGCAGTCTTAAAGTATTAAATATGTTAATGTGCTTGGGCATAGTCAAGGATAAGTTATAATATGTGTCTTTTTTCATATTCATCAGGCTTTCTCAAGGCTAACATTCTGATAAACACACTTTAGTGGTGCCCAAGGGCCTGGGAAAAGAATAGAATGAATGAGGCATCCTAGAACAGAAACTCCTCTCTTATTTCCTATTGATGCTGGTTGGTGGATAACTTTCTACTTTTCATTATTGGAATTGATCTGAGGAGACTAAACTTAATTGAGGACAGCTATTTGAGGATCTGAGGCTTCTGTAATTTTCCCAGTTGCTTTTCACTTCTTTGTCCTACCTTGTCCATTTAAAAAAATCAACATAATTCACTTGATGACAGACCTGAACCTTTCTCCAGAGCAAGGGATAGTAGTCACATGTACTCATATATTTAGGCATTATTTATAATTGGTTCATCTGTCTATTTAAGAGTACAGATCGAAGTTTGCTATCCTAAGCACACACTCAAACTGATCTTTTTACCATTCCTCTTTCTACTCTGCAAACTGCTTTCTCTGGTTTCTCCTAATTTCACCACTGCCCTTGAATCTACAACTTTGTCACCTGCCTTGTCTTAGCTATCCAGAACTTTGCCTTAGAAACCACAGACTCACATTTCTATGTCACTGAGCTCATCTCTGGCTGGCCTCAGAATCACCCAGCCTCCATACCAGTGCCATTGACTCTGTGACTGAACAAAAATAGAGGTTCAGCTGCATGTTGCCACAAAAGCCAAACTTATGAGGCAGGTGCTGGTGCAAAAGAAAAGAGGTTTTATTCAGTTGCTGCAACCTGGGAGAATGGTGGACTCCTCTCTCAAAGACCATTACCTCTTTCGGCCTAGAAAAAGTCTAATCATCCTCAGCAAGACCAAGATAAGAGCCCAACAGTGTCCAAGTTTCATTTTGAAGTACAGTCCTTTGGAGCCCGCAGGCAGCTGCTAAGCCATCTTAGTCGCCATCCAGGTAGCTTAGCTTGTTCTTAGCTCCTGTCCTTTTAGGCTTCTTCCTGGAGCCTGTGTTTGGAGCCCACATGGCCATGGGCCATACGGCTTCTAGGGTCACATGGCCATGTGCTCCCAGGAGAGAACACATGCACTCATGGGTGAGAGTATCACCACATGAGCAAGAAAAAGGGACTCCCTCCTGGAGGTCAGGGAGAGAGGAGGTGAGCACACTGTGGGAGTTCAGTTCACAAGCCAGTGAGAGAGAGAGTGTTTCTTTGTTCTCCTGGGATTATGTTACTTTGGGCGTGGAACTGACCAGGTGCTTTTTCAAAATGACCAGTCAACTTCCCAAACTTTCATGCACTTTGACTGGGTCACCTCCCAACCAGTCCCTTCTTCCCCCAGGCTAGACTGACAAGCCTCTTTGGTTCAGAACCTCCCTCCACCCCATGCCATTTTGACTTCTATGATGCATGTGCCTGCCTTCCCCTGGTCCCACCTCTGATTTGGTATGGTGAGGGGGAAGGTTTTTTAAAAATATTCAATTATCTTGCTACCTTTTTGAAGCTTGGGCTTTATCCATTGATATTTCTAGCTTTCTGCACACTCAGTTTAAGAACCTTCCCACTGCCACCATCTTGGCTAATGGGGGTGCCTTGTTATCAGCAGAGCTCTGACTAACTATTTTACACAAACAGCTCTACTCAGTCCTTGAACTCAAGGATGAGGCCCTGAAATCTCCACTCCTAAACAGCACTCCAGTTGATTCTGATGCCTGCCCAGGATTGAGAGACACTGCTATAGATTCTGGAAACATAGCCTCTATCTTTTTCCTGGAGCTCCTCCTGGGACATGATTCTGTTTCTCTTCCTTTGCCCTCTCAGGGGTGGAAATAAAAGTATTTGCAATATTTCTACTATGTCCCATGTGCTTTAAATATGTTATTCCCTTTAATCTTCACAACACTCTTATGAAGTGTGTGTGTGTGTGTATGGATTTATGTATCATCATCATCATTTTTATTTTAAGAACAAGAAAGCCAAGATTCAGAGAGTATAGGTAATTTTTCCAAAGGTACATAATTAGGAAATGGTAAAGCAGGGCTTCAGACTCAGATCTGTGAGCATCTGCAGTCTTGCTACTTAAAAAGTGTGGTCCCTTGACCAGCAGAAAGGCATGACCTGGAATCTTGTTAGAAATGCAAATACTCGGGTGCCATCTCAGACCTACAAAGTCAGTTTCAGTGGCAGTGGAGTCCAGAAATTTGTAGTTTATTAAGCCCCACAGGTGATTCTGATGTACCATAAAGTTTAAGAAGCACTAACCTAGACTACCATGTATTTATTTCCCCACTATATTGTCTTGTCTCCTTTGCCTTATTTCTTTGCTTGGAAGAATTGCCTTGTCTCTTTCCCAGTAGCCCCACTGTCAGCTCACTGTGCAGCCTCACTCATATCTTTCCTAACTAGCAGTTTTATTACACACACCCTTCTCATTTCCTTTACAACATTTACAAGCATGGGGACCCAACCTGTCTTCAGTGTCACCCTATCTCCTTCAGTCTCTCAATATCTTCTTTAGCACATTCTAAGGCATCAAAGATGCTGACTTCCAACCCCCCTTTCTAAATCCGAGGGTACACTTTTTCATATGGGCACACACCACACACACAGAGTTAAGGCTGATCACACCAGCTAGCTGCTTGATTAATTTATGTATGCCACAGCTGGCAAATCCCTACTTGTGGTCTAATTTAAGCTTGGATTCCCAGGCAAAGAAATGACAACATAATGGCCTTGGAAAGTTTCATTTAGCCTTGATCTGTGTTCTTTCAAAGTAAAGTGAGGGTAGGGAGATTTTTGAACATGGATCTGCTGATAACAAGGCACCTCCTCAAAACTACAATCTCATTCAGGGTTGGCTGATGTCCAAGTCAAACCAGAAATGCTCCCATGCAACTCTGCCCTTAGTCAGAGGTTTCAGGGTGGCAAAGACGACTTGTGGACTCTGCCTCTTTCTGTGAGTGCGGAAAGTCTAGGTTGCTCAGCAAAAGTCTGTGCACGTTGTACAACAGTTTGGTCCTAACTTCAAAAGAATATTTATGCTATTTGGATTACATTTGAAAAATGAATTTATTCCAATATCTTCAGCCTCATAAATAATACATAATGATTGGTGAAAGATTGGCATTTTGGAATGCAAAATACATAAAGTTTCCTTGGATGGCTGAGGCATCGTGGTTAAATAGAATAAGGGGAAATAGAAGGTTGACAAGGAAAACTTAGTTTAGGGATGCTTAGTTATTTATTTTTCTTCAGTTACATTTAGCTTCCCAGGTTGTTTCTTCAATGCCACCTTTTACAAGATTATTCCATGAATAAATATTAGATTATATGCCTGGCTGTTCGTAATGGTCAATGTTTGCTTGTGGAATTGTAACCTAGCTGGAATTGCAGTTGGTATATTGAGATCCATTGGATGATTTTATATCTTTCATTCTCCTTTCTAAATGGATTCTCACTGGATTAGAGCACCTAGCCATGAGTACTCCTGGGTCAGCTTAATTACTAAAAGAATTACAGTTTCATCATACAGCTGACCTTGCAAGAAGTATCAGTGCAGCTCAGTGTCAAATTCTGCTAAAAATTCGACTATCTTCTTGATATATCGTGCTTAGCAGTTTATTTGCCCTCTCATTATCACTGTTTTTTCCAGAGTGACAGTACAGACTCTATAAATAAAACCCAATAATGTGACTCAAAATCTTGTTATTTTTGTTAGCAAACTATTTTGGAAGTGAACAGTCCACCTTTTACATTCTCATGCTCTAGAATATTGTAAATAAGTCTGAGTTTTTTCTCTTGGGTTCAAGAGGAAATTCTAGAGATGATTGGCAGAAAATGGAGTTAGTAAAACAGTGCAATAAATTTTAATATTGAATAACTTTAGAAGGAATGAGGGCATCTTATACTTAACAGTAAGCATACACAAATTTATAAAAGTTGGCCAATTGTAAGAAAAACTCATTTAGAAAATTGTGCTATGATTTAATGTTCTGGCTATATAGCTGATTTACTTTTTTTTCTAAATGTTTAAAATGAAATTTAAAGGACAGATGATTTTGGCTTGGATAGGCAGCCTTTATATTACCTGGGGATTTAGTTACTATCCAAGGGCTGATTTACCTCTGACAGTGAGACCCAAATAGCCCCCTTGGAAGTTTCCAGAGGTTGATTAATTTTTTTAAAATCCCATTACCTCCTCCTTGTTGGCCTCTCTGCCTTCCCTTGTTGTATGCTAATTTATCACATGGAATCCTTATTTCCTGGAATTGCTACTTCGGTGTATGGGGAAAACAAAAATAAATGAAACCCTTGATTTTGAAAATCTTGAGTTTGTTATATTATGTTCTTGAGAGAAAATCATTTTAATATATTTCTATTTTAATAATCTCCCCAGTTTAATAATTAAATGTAAGTTATTCAATAACCTTTTAAAATATCCCACTTGTTGAACCCATGCCAAACCTCAGAAATATTGAGTCAATTATCTACAAATTCCCATGCAAAATTTCCAACAAAGCAGAAATATAAATGTCTTCATTGTTATTACAAACAAACAAACAAAACCAATGACAAGAACAAAACAATTTTACATCTAATTCTAGGATGCTATATTAGGTGTTGCATGGGTTTAATTATTAGACATCTTCTAATAATCTTTGTAATTTACGAGCACATAACTTTACCACTTTAACCTCTCTGGCTCTGCTTCTTGCCACTTTA
This sequence comes from Mormoops blainvillei, assembly GCA_004026545.1. NCBI lineage: Eukaryota > Metazoa > Chordata > Mammalia > Chiroptera > Mormoopidae > Mormoops > Mormoops blainvillei. The sequence continues at coordinate 68,759 of PVJD01006789.1, read as the reverse complement.
CCCTTTCTTAGCAGTCCCAAGAACAAATTATGCACCAAAATTCGAACCGAGAGTACCTGTTTACCTCCTTAACATCCTCTGTTAGAACTCTCATATGAGAGCTTTTGTTTCAGAACTAAGTGCCAGGAAAATTTTGCTTTCCACCCCCCTTCAAGTAATGGTATGTTTCTCCTTCTGGACAATAAGAAGGGCATAACTGAACACATTTTTCTTTGTGCTTTGGCTGCCAGGAAGCTCAGAGCCAAACTGTAGCCCAATTTTTATGGCTATATAAGATTCTATGGTCTACATATCTGGGCTCTTCCTTTTTTCCTATACTGATCTTCAGTCCTGATTTCAGCTTATAAAATATGCCACCATAAAAACACTATAAATATCTACAGTCTCTCTCAAATTATTATAGAATGAAGTAGGATTATAAATAAACCAATAAGCCAACCGTTTGAAACCAATGCCGCATTGCAGGGAGATAACTTTGTGAGCACTCTTTAGGTTCCCAGTCCCACCCAGAGAAGGCAGTTTCAGTTTAGTACACATTCCATGTTCATTTGGCATGTGCCAGACAGATATGCACCCTGCAGAGAGGTTTACAGGTGTTAACAAGACTCAGTCCTCAAGGACCTTGGGGGCTAAGGAGAAGGGAGAAATACAAACAATGTGAGACAAAAGGAAATAAGTGTTAAATAGCAATAAAAGCAATTTGATGCAGGGATACAGGAGAGGGAACAATTCATTCTTCAAAGTCTGCAAAGATGAAGAGGTCTTCCAAAGGCAAGTGACTTAGGTCAGGTCATTCTGAGCCAAGGAGCTTGCAGGAAGAAAACAATGTCACTTAACTGCACTAAGAAATGACAAAACATTGTTGTCAGTTTTACTGCACAGCATTATTATTATTATTTTTTAGATTTTATTTATTTATTTTCAGAGAGAGAGGAAGGGAGGGAGAAAGAGAGGGAAAGAAACATTGATTGGTTGCCTCTCACATGCCTGGCCCACAACCCAGGCATGTGCCCTGACTGGGAATCAAACCAGTGACCTTTTGGCTCACAGACTGATGCTTAATCCACTGAGCTACACCAGCCAGGGTGTTGCCATAGAGCATTATTAATAAGTAGTAGGTTATCATTAATATGGCTCCTTAAGGAAGACAGATTTTTGTAGAGGGGAGTAGAATTTTTTAAAGGGGGTTTCTAGGAATTTCACCATGCTAGTCTTTATCACATGCATTTCAATTTAAAAATTGTAGTTCTCTCTTTTCTTGATGGAATATTATCCCTGGGTCTTCTCTAAGACCTATCAATCATGATTGGGGCTATTTCTGAATTGACAGTCATAATGAAGAGAGGAAGCAAAAGAGGAAAGGAGAGGACAATACAAGAAGAAAAGAGAAGCAAAAAGTGATGACAGAGGTTAACTGTTTCTTAATGTAAGGAAAGGGCATGAGGATTAAGAGCATATGGGAGTCCTCAAGATAAGATTTTCTCTGGGTTGGAATTGAGTGAAATGGAGAGGGATGAAGTGAATATGGCATGCGACAACTGCTTGGAAAAAATGTCAGTGCAGCAGGTACCGGGTGAGATTGATCTGCTACCAGCATAGAATGTGGTGATGATTTGACAAAAACAGTTCGATGCCCTCAGCCATCAGCATCATGATGAATGCTGTGTAGGGCTGGGGAGGTAGGTGTGGAGTGGCCAGGGTACGCGTGGACTGGCAGAGGAATCACAATGTACCCTGGGGCTTCCCCCTGCGGATGTTGGACTTCATGGGCCATGTCACCCCCTGAACTGTGGGACTTGGGTAGCTAATTTCTAATATCAAGAAGAGCTGCTTGAGTAGAACCAGGGGGAAATTTCATTAACGGCAGTTGCAGAGATCCCTACTGGCTGTGTGCTTTTGGAAATAATTTATACAAGGGCTAATTTTGACATCTACTAATGTATACTGTATAGCTGGCATTTTATATGGAAACTTTAATAAGTGGTTCTAATTGGTACTTAATTTACATAGATTAGAGAGCTCTGTGGGCCCACACATTAGGGCTTAAGGATTTGGGGTCGTTTAATGAAGATGCCAGTTTGATTTAGATAAATAACCAGTTCTAAAAAATCTTAATAAAGTTTGCCTGACTGAAACTAGACAGCCTATATATATACATATATATATATATATATATTTTTTACTGTCCCAAGTTTATTTATTTAAGCAGTGATTTTAATAGCAAAAGATCGGTGACAATTTAGGTACCTATCAATAAGGACGAGATACATTGCATCTATCCTTAAAATTAAATATGTGCCTTTAAACTAATGAGGCATGTAATGATAAGACACAGTGTCTAAGATGTATGTTTAAGTTTAAAAAGAATATGCAGAACAATGTGTAAAGTATACTTACGCTTGTGTTCTAAAAAGAGAGGGAGCCCTATATGTGTATAACTGTATCTGTGTGTGTGTGTGTAGTATATAGAGTGTATATATATCCCACTGTTTCTCTGAAATGTCCTGGGAGGGAATATTAGGGATGAGAAGTAACAAGGAGGCTTAACTTTTCACTGTTTCTTATATATATTGTGAAACCATCACCACAATAAGTCTAGCTAATATCTGTCACCACGTAGTTACAATTTTTTCTTGTAATGAGAACTTTTCAGGTGTACTCTCTTAGAAACTTTTTAAAAAATTGATTTTAGAGACAGAGGAAAGGGGGGAGAGAGAGAGAGAAAAAAAGAGAGGGAGAGAGAGAGAGGAATACAGAATTGTTGTTATACTTATTTTGCATTAATTGATTGTTTATTATATTCTTGTATGTGCCCTGACCCTAGATCGAACTTGCAACCTTGGTGTATTGGGATGATGCCCTAACCAACTGAGCTACCCAGCCAGGGAATCACTGTGTTTCTTAATTTGAGTTTCTTTTACTCACTCTTGTCCAGTGGCTTGAACTAGCCATCTCTTTCCAATATTCAGGACAAGGGGGATTCCTATGTGAACAGCAGGTGGTACAGCTTTGGCTCTCTAGTCCTGTTCTCTGTGGATATATCCACAGCCTGGGTCAGAGCAGCAGCTGCTCTTGGCATGAAGCTTTATAAAAGCCTCTTCATCAGAGGGATGCCTGAGGAAAACTCCTTCCCCTACAGGGGTCACATGGTAGGCAGAGTGGAATGGGTCTCAGTTGCCACCCATCCCTGTGTTTGGTTACTGTTGTGCATACTGTGCACTGCACAAGTGTTTGTGGTGGCCCTGAATTGGGTCACCTTGATGGGAGAGACTATGAGTTGTAACTACCTCACTTGGTGTATCACTAACAGAAAACTCAAACTCTAGGTAGGCACTGCACCTGTCCTCCTTTTCCACCTGCCCTCACAGTTTGCATGGAGACAGAGTTCAAGGAACTAACTGTCATTCAGTATTATAGATAATATGAATAGTATAGAAAAGTATCTATGAGGGCATTTCAAGGGGTGAAGAGGAAGAACTTATTCTGCAAGTTGATGGTTGCAGTTGTCTAGGTTCTCAACTGGGACCCCTTCTAATAGAATCGTTTTTGGTTGACTCAGTTGGGGGTAGTGGTGCTACTGGCATCTAGTAGATGGAGGCCAGGGATGCCACTGAACATCCTACAATGCACAGGACAATCCATGCCAACAAAGAATTATCTAGCCCAAAATGTCCGTAGAGCTGCCATTGAGAAACCTGGTTATATACAGATAACAAATTGCTTTAAAAAAAATCTCAGTGGCTTTTCACCCCAAACTTGGGGGCTAAGGATAGCAACCATCATTTAATTTGTTCACAAAGCCGGAATTTGTGTAGGGCTGGGTGGGAACAGCTCATTTGTATACCACTGGCATCAGCTGGGGTAGCTTGAAAACTGGGGGCTGGGATCATCTGAGGGCTTGATCCCTCACATGTCTGGTAGCTGATGCTGACTACAGACCGGGACCTCAGCTGTGACTATCAGTGGGACTGCCTACACGTGTGCTCTACATGTGGCTGTTTGGCTTCCTCACAGCATGGTGGCTGGGTTCCAAGGCAGGAAGTAAATGCTGCCAGTTTCTTGGAGCCTGAACCTGGAAACTGGCACAGCATTGTTTCTGCCATACTCATATTCATCAAGGAATATAGAGCCCAAATTTAGGTGGAGGGCACCGAAGCTGTTTCAAAAGGAGAAAGGCTAAAGAATCGGGGGGTGATGTTTTAAAACTCTTTCCCAGGTTGGTGACAGGGTGGAAGAGATGGCAACATTTCTTTAGGTGAAGTTCAGGGAATGGGCTTTCTAGACAACGTGAACAGCGTGAGCCAAGGCACAACTGAGCTGAATTCATCCCAGTTTTTAGCTGGCCCTGCTTCCTAGATACTCACTCCTAGGGCTGACATAAAACTTATAAAAATGTTTTGATCCAACTATGAAATATAGATTAAATACACTGTTTCATGAAAGTGAACTGCAATCTGGATTTATTCTAATTTAATTGTCTAAAATTATACATGATTCATTCAAATGTGAACAGATGAAATTATTTAAAAAAAAACAACTGCTACCATGTTTTTTCTGTTAAATGTGTGTTTCTGCAATAGTTTAATTTACCTGTTTGGGGATTTTGTAGATTAGTGGCATTCACTCTACTTTGGATTCATTTTCCTTTGAACTTCATGGTTTAATTTAGACTTCAAAGCTGGCTGGACTTGACCTGAAGCATTTTCTTCAGGAACCAGATGCAGTAGGGGCTGAGGAATAGCATAAAGGGGCCATCCTTTTCCTGATTTTGAGAAGGGGTTATTACCAATATCCATCTGCATTCCTATCTTTTGGAGTCAAACCTAATAGCATTGGCTGTGGGTCATAGAATGGTTAACGGCAGAGTTAGACCTCAGTTCAGCCACCTCAGTTTTTGAGTTTGGTTAAGGAGAATTCAAAGCCAAGAACTCTGATACAAGATGTTTATCTAGAAAGTTACAGAGGTAGAAGAAGTGAGCCAGCTGGGCTGCGAGGATTTAGTAAACAAGTTACAGAGGCAAAAGAAGGGCCCTTTTGGCTGAGGAGAAAGAAAGCAAAGATAATGCCCCTGAGGGAAGAAGAAGAGGAAAGGTGCACAACATGAGAGAGAGAGAGACAGAAAGAGAGAGAGAGAGAGAGAGAACGAGAACACTGGGTCATTTGTCTTAAGGGTTTTTGTGTGTTTTCTAAAGGCAGGGATTTTAGGGGAGGTTTTAATAGAACATTCCAGGTGTGTCTTTTTTGGGTTGTGGTCTATCTGACTGGGTGGCGCTAGGGCAGGAGGTCATTAGTCATCGCATCTGGTCCTGATGTTAGTCATGATGTCACTTCATCTGGTTTTGCTACTTTTCTGGGCCTGGAGCCGAAACACAGCTGAGGCCTAGATGTTATCTCTAGTTTGATCAGAGCATTGTCTTTGTGGTCAACAGACCTTAGACGTTGTTCCTAAGATGACTTGATGCAAGTCAAAACCTCCTTGCCCTGAGGGTTTAACAACACTTAAGGGAGTTGTTAGGCAAGGGCTTGTATGGGAGTCTCCACCTTGGTCCTCCTCCAATGGGGTCTAAATGCAGGACTAGCGACATGAAAGCTCCGGGGGCCTAAACCCCATGACCATCGACATGCTAGGGGAGGAAAAGCCACCCTGGGGTTGAAGTCCTCGCCTCTAACAGTTGTTTTGTGCAGTTTTGCCCATTGTTAGGCACCCAGGGCTTTCTGCCCTGGTGACTAGCGAGCCTGGCGTCGCGTTCCTGCTCTGCTCGCGCTTGTCTAACTACCCACTGTATCCAAACCATAGAATCTTAGAGCCGAGAACGTCTTTCGAGGTCATTTAAATGGAACTTTCTTCTTATCCATATGAGAAAACTGAGAATCAAAGAGGCAAAAGGACCTCTTAGAATTTTAACAGGGTCTCATAAAAAAAAACAAAACAAAACGGGAAGAGCAGCTGGTACAAGCGGAGGGGAACCCCTGGGGGACTACAGGGACTAGAATGTTTTCCGCTGTGTTTTGTGCTGAGAGAGAAGCAGCGTCATAGCTTCTGCTGCATGGGACTCTCTGTGACCTGCATCTTAGCCCTTGTCCGCATCTACTCCCAGGCCTGGGCCATCCCATCTGGCTTCTGATTATGCACCAGCAGCTGCATTTCCCCTCACCCTTTGTTCTCACTCTTTCAAATTCGAGGGAGAGTTACTCTACTGATAGCATTTGAATTCAGCTCATGAAAAATTCTATAACAAGTACACTTGACCGTTTGATCTCTGGCTTCTCCCACACATTTGCCCTTTATACCCTGAGAGCCATAAGCTTCATTTCCTTGGAACAGATTGCAATTTCAATGCAAAGGAAGTAACTGTGTAGCCTTCAAGCTGAGCTCAGTTTTAATAAGAACCAAGCAAAACTTAATCCTGGTCTACTGTGAAAGCTCAGGCAGTCAATGAGGTTGTAGAAATCTTTCCTCAAGCACAGTTTGGTGGTTATACTGTTAGAAAATTCCTTACTGACATTCAAATTCCCGCCACACTATTTTCTAGCTGTGCGATTTTGGCAAGATGCTTAAATCTCTCCACTCAGTAGTCCCCTTATTTAAATGGGAATGCTTACGAGTGCTCACCTCGAAAAGTTCAAAAAATTTGTTAATGTGACCTGTGTGTCAAACTCTTGTCATTTATACTCTAGTGGGGAAGGTGAACAAGAATAAAATAATGACAAGTAAATGTAAAATTACGACTAAGAAATCCAAAAGCCATTAAGTCCATAAATTAGGACTTCCTGGGCAAACTAGGATATTGGGATCCTCCCCAGCCTACCCCTGCCATGACAAAGAAGGTTAAGAAAGACTTCCCTGAGGAAGGGAAGATGGGACTGAGCTCTACAGAGTGAGTGAGGATTACTAGGCACAAGGGGTTAGACATAGCAACACAGGCCAAGAGAACAAGCAGCATGTGCAAAACTCTGAAGGAAGAGAAGGCAAGGAGCCTGCAAAGATTGAAGACCAGTGTGGTAGAAGCCCAGGGGTATGTGGCTTCTACCATATTGGTCTTCAGTGTGGTAGAAGTACAGGGGCGGGATCACTTGCCTGCCTTGTAGGTGTTAGGAATGTGGGCTTGATCCCGGCTGGTTTTACTTTAGGGGAGCTTCAAGACCAGATTTGTATTTTAAAAATACACATTAGGATGGATGAACAGTAAATTCTCTGTCTTGGCCTTCAAAGTGCAGTTTTTAAATTATATCAAAGCCTGGGCCCCACCCCCAGAGATTTGGACTTAGTTGGTTCAGAGTGGATCCCAGTAGACTATACTATCTGCCAGGGTTGAGATTCACCTTAGAAGAAGGTTTTAGTGGGTATGGGGAAGAACAATTGCAAAGTCACTACCACAGCCTGAAAAAGAAAATATGGAATAGGTTGATGGCACTGCAGGTGTAAAGCAATGGCTCTCACACTGTAGTGGATTTCCAACACCCTGGAGGGCTTGTTAAAATGCTCTCTTGATTCTGTGGATGGGGAGCAGGGACTGATGATCCACGTTTTTCACAGGTTCCCTGGAGTTGCTAATATTTGTAGACTGTGCTCGCGGAATCACTGATCTAGTGAAAAGCTGTCGGATTTGGTAGATGAAATCAGTAAGATTTGGTGGTGGATGGCCCGTGCAGCTACAGGCGAAGGAAGATTCAGGACTCCACTGAGGAGACATCCAGTCAAGATGGTGGTGCAGGGAAACAAGGCTCGTCTCCTCACACAACCACATCAAAATTACAGCTAAATCACGGAACAACCATCACTCAGAATCATCAGAAATCGAGTTGAGTGAAAGTCCAACTACTACAGAGTTAAAGAAACCACACCCATCCAGACTGGTAGAAGGGGTAGAAACACGGAGACCCTAAATGCGCTGGTCCCACATCCACATGTGGTGGATAAAAATTTGGGAAGGATATCTTGGGAGTAAGGAATTCCAGCCCCATATAAGGCACCCCAGCGCAGGGTTCCAGTGCCAGGAAAATAAGTCCTTGTAACTTCTGGCTGCGAAAACAAGTGGGGATTGAACCAGTGGAAGAAACTTCTGGAGTCCCAACAAGTTCCTCTTAAAGGACCCACACAGAGACTTACTGAGACTCGCTTTCTCTGAGCTCCAGCAATGGGGTAGCAGCTTGGAAATCACCAGTGGCATACAAGGAGGAATTGAAGTGTCTAGCATGAAGGTGAGAGCTGGGAGACAGCTTTCTCCCAGACAGAAAGGTGGGCAGAGGCCATTGTTCCATTTCTGAACCCTCACCCAACATAACCACAGAGTCAGTAGGCGGGTGCCATATCTGAGACTCCATCAGCCTGGCTAACACTGTTTACCCCACCCTGGAGATCCCCTGCGGCTCTACCCCACCCAACTCACAGGCTGTAAACAGTGGTTATTACATATGAATGGCTATCTTGGCTCATGCTTCACAATTTCCTAAATCCTATCAAAGAAGAAACAGCTGGTCTGAGTGAGCTTCAGCTCCTGTACCTCTTGATAAATGCCCTAAACCCTGCACTATAGCACCCAGTCTAGGTTCACCTGGGAACCTCCAAGCCCAAAAAAGTAGCAACAATCTCAGATTGCTTTGTATCTCATGCAGGGTTGGCTACTAGCAGAACACAGTGAGGGTTGACCTTGGCCTGAACCACCTGGGAAACCTCAGGGCCTGTGCACCCAGTGGAAACCTACAGGCCATGTTTATGTGCCACCTCCCTACCCCTGCACAGCTGATCCACCACAAAGGGTGGAGGTAGTTGGTCAGTCCTTGCAGTTGACTGACCTGGGTAAATCCTTCCCATTGATCTACCAATAGCAATCAAGGCTCAACTACTAGAGGAGGGTATACTCAGCCCACACAAAGGGTGTACATCGAGTACACAGCTTGGGTGATAGGGGTGGCTGTGTCACTGGACCCTACCGGACACCCCCTACATTAGGCCACACTACCAAGACACAGAGTCAAAGCAGATCTACCTAATACATAGAAACAAACAGAGGGAGGCTGCCAAAAGGAGCAGACAAAGAAACGTGGTCCAAACGACAGGACAGATCAAAACCCCAGAAAAAGAGCTAAATGAAATGGAGAAGAGCAATCTATCAGATGCAGAGTTAAAAACACTAGTTATAAGGATGCTCACAGAACTTAGTGAGGAGCACAAGAAAGACCCAGTGAGAAATGAAGGATACGCTAATTGAAATAAAGAACAATTTACAGGGAAACAACAGTAAAGTGGATGAAGTTGAGAATCAAATCAATGATTTGGAACAAAGGAAGCAAAAGCAACCACGCAGATCAACAAGAAGAAAAAATAATCCAAAAAACCAAAACCAAACCAAACCAAGGGTAGTATAATAGCCTCTGGGACAACTATAAGCATTCCAATATCACATAATAGAGGTTCAAGAAGGAGAAAAGAGAGATCAAGAAATTGGAAATTTGAATTGTATTTGAAAAAATAATGAAAGAAAACTTCCTTAATTTGGTGAAGGAAATAGACATGCAAGTTCAGGAAGCACAGAGTCCCACACAAGATGGATGACCACTCTAAGACAAATCATAATTAAAATGCCAAAGGTTAAAGGTAAAGAGAGAATCTTAAAAGCAGCAAGAGAAAAGCAGTTAGTTACCTACAAGGGAGTTCCCATAACACTGTCAGCTGAATTCTCCAAAGAAACTTTGCAGGCTAGAAGGGATTATCAAGAAATATGCAAAGTCATGGAAAGCAGGGACCTACAGCCAAGACTGCTCCACCAGGAGAAACTATCATTTAGGATCAAAGAGCAGATAAAGAGCTTCCCAGACAAGAAAAAACTAAAGGAGTTCACCATCACCAAACCATTATTATATGAAATGTTAAAAGAACTTGTTTAAGAAAAAGAAGACCAAAACTATAAACAATAAAATGGCAATAAATGCATATCTATCAACAATTGAATCTAAAAACAAACTAAGCAGACAAGAAGAACAAAGACAGAAACATGGATGTGAAGACTGTTTTGATGGTTGCTTGATGGGAGGAGAGGTATGGGGGAATGAGTGGAGAGGTGAGGGAATTAGGGAATAGGAATAGGTAATTACAGAATAGTCATGGGAATGTAAAGTACAGTATAGGAAATGGAGTAGCCAAAGAACTTACATGCATGATCAATGGACATGAACAAAAGTGTTGGGATTGCCTGAGGGAATGGGGGGTTATGGATGGAGAGGGGCAAAGGGGGAAAAATTAGAACAACTATAGTAGCGTGATCAATAAAATATAACCTAAAACAAGTTTCAAGAACTTTTTTCCATTTTCTTAATTTCACAACTGAATGTATATGTTTTGCCATGTATTGGTAGTAGCCAATCAGACCAGAAAAGATCATTAATTCAGCCTGCACAAGTACTGGAGGGCACCTTTGAAATAATAAAGTGGGTAATTTAAGTAGGGACATACACATACAACTTGGAAATGAAGATGATTAGAGTTATAAATTTGGGGACCATTGTGTAGTTGGTCATTGAAGGCAGTGACTTCGCAATGGGATCACTCAATTCTCCTCTTTTCTTTTGCTCTTATCCTCAGTTTTAAAACTCTTGGCTCTCTCTCTCTTTTTTATTTTTTTGCTTTCCAAAGTGGCATAATCTTTCCAGCCTCAGTGCCTTCTTGCTTGCTGTTGTTAGGCAGAAAACTTCCCTTCCCCCTTGTTTTACTCCTTTTGCACCTTTCGTTCCACTCCTCAGGCTTAGTCACACGTAGCATTAGCACCTAGGTGCCTTTGTTTCCTTCTGTGCTACAAATCAGAGTCAGTGATTTTGTGTTAATTGTGTGATGATTTGCTAAATGGCCATCTCCTGTACTAGATTCTAAGAGAATACCATTGCAGATGAGGGAGCACCTTAGATCAATACCAAATCCTCTGAGAGAGTTGTTAAGTGTCAAGATCAGTTACAGAAATGGTGGTTGTTAAGATAGTGGTAATGTCTCAAGAAGGGGGAGAAGCAGTTATCTCTGTGAAGCAGTTGGTGTTTATTCGGTAAATAAATTTTGTAGGACTCCGGATGTGTGAACCGGCAACAGCGCCATCTGGTGGAGGCAAGTGATGCAACAGCTATGAGCTCTGACTAGGCTCAGGGTTGTTCAAACAAATACTGCTCTGGGCAAAAAGATTTTTTTTAACACTAAAAATTCTAATAAATGTGTCACAGGGAAGGTAGGCTCTCTTTTGATCGAGCTAGTTGGAAAAATGAATACTTATTGAAGATAGTGTTGAGTTTTCAAAGAAGAGAGTTACCGTAATTAAGAGGGATTTAATTGGAAGGACATGTTGAAATAAGGAAGTTAGAGATCTCCACTGAGAGCCAACATTACAGGAAAACAGGAAGAGGTAGATAGCTGGGCGTCTCAGACTGATTTGCATTTTGGAACTTACTGGTGAGTGAGGATATTTTTCATCTCTAGCTGCTTGTCTATTAACCCCCTTAGTTTCTCTGTTGCTGCTCCAACGTTATGGGCCATCCTCCTGCAGAGCATGGCGTTACTAAATTGATGATAGCAGGGGCTTCTTCATCTGATGGAGTCATGGAATGAGAGCGTACTTAATTTTTCTTTGTTTCTAATTTCTCTCATAATGGAGAAGAAATATGACTTTTTAATTCTGTGATAGAGAATTAAAACTGTGACTATGTCTCACAATTTATGTAATTGATTTCATGTGCTTTCATGTCTATTTCATAATCTATCACATTTTTCTACTACTCATTTCCCTGAAATGCCAGGGAAGTTTTAAAATGGTTTGGAGATATGCTACGATGTTGGTAAGAGATGGGCATGCTCTGTAGCACTCCCCCTCCTCCCCCCACAACTAACCCACACAGTGAAATTCTCCTTTGTTTCTAACTAAACCACCCTTGCGGCTACCAGTAGACTTACTGAAGAACTTGAAACCAAAAGCGTTGATCCTGGTCAGTCATGTCCCTGGACATAATATCACTGTTGGACAGAGCTTTTGTATTTGACTACTTCATAGACCACTGCCCCAGCCCGTATACTACTTGCTCAAAGGTCAGGTGATCTTTCTTATACCATTTAGATACGACCATTGTAAGAGGTTACATAATACAGAACATCACTGGTACCAGTCGAGTGGCTTTTGATTCAAATGGGCTTAACTAATAAAGGAACTTACTGCTAATATAATCAGAAAGTCTACCATTAAAATGGCCTTCGGGGGAAGGTTGATCCAGTGGTTCAGTGAAAACAAGAACCCTCTTTGCTTTTGCACCTTGCTATCCAGTGTTGGCTTTAGCCTAACCTAGTGTCATGTTTCCTTCTTGTAGGATTTGTTTCCTTGAGGATAAACTAGGTTACACTGTGGTAATATTATGGACTGAATTCTTGTGCCCTGCCCCCAATTCATAGGTTGAGGCCCGAACCCCCAGTGGAATGATATTAGGAGGTGGGGCCTTTGGGAGGTAACTAGGGTTAGATGAGGTCGTGAAGGTAGATCCTCATGGTAGGATGAGCGCCCTTATGAGAAGAGGAGGAGGCACCAGAGCGCCCTCTCCCTGCTGTGTACGGACACTGCGAGGAGCTCGCCATCTGCAAGCCTGCGAAGGGGCTCCTGTCATGACACCGAATCTGTCAGTATCTAAATCTTGGATTTCCCAGCCTCCAGGACTTAACTTTTAAGCCATCCGGCTATGGTATTTTGTTCTGGCAGCCTAAGCAGGACCATGAAGTGGGGGGCTGCTGTAACAAATATGGAAAAATGTGGGAGTGGCTTTGGAACCGGGGAGTGGGTAGAAAATCAAAGCGTTTTGAGGAGCATGTGCCAGAAAAGCCAAGGTTACTGTGAAGGGGGTGTAAAAGGTAATTCTGGTGAGAACTCAGAAAGGAAAGAGGAAAACCATAGAGAGAACTTTGATCTTCTTAAAAAACATACCTGAATGGTCATGAACAGAATGTTGGTAGAAATATGGATGGTAAAGGCCATTCTGATGAAGTCTCAGACAGAAATGAGAAATGTGTTACTGAACAACAGAGAAAAAAGTATGTTATAAAGTGACAAAAAAACTTGACTAAATTGGGTTCACATTCTAGTGTTTCATGGAAGGTGGGACTTGTGAGTGATGAAATTGGATATTTAATTGAGGAGATTTTTCAGCAAAGTGTTGGTTCCTCCTGCTTGCTTATAGTAAAATGCAAGGAGAGTCAAACGGATGGTAGAAGAAATTGTTAAGCAACAAATAACTAGAATTTCAGTACTTGGAAAATTCTCAGTGTATCTGTATTACAGGGACCACCGAGGGTGTGGTGGAACAGTACTTGTTAGGAGATTGGTACGGTAGGAAGCATAGAGCTAATCAGCCACCCCATCAGAAACACTACCAGTTTGAACTCTGAGAGGATGGCTGTCAAAGTTCTTAGATCCTGCAGGACTGGACCTTAAAGCTATTCAGCTGTGAAGTGCTCAAGGGTGAAAGACAAGGGGAGAATAACCCCAAAGGCTATTCAGAGATCGTCAGGGTTGCCTGCCTCCTCAGCTCTCTTCCTTTCAGACATCATCTCCCCTCCTCCGTAATGTCCTCTACTACACACATGAAAGAGATCAGATCCGGTCATTATAGTAAACTAACTACACTAAGGTGTGAGTACTCCCCGGGTTACCGCTCTTCTTTCTATGGCCTAATGTGGAAAAGGACCTTGGATAGCTAGCTGCTCACTAAGTGAGCCTTCTCTTCCTTTCTTTTCCTGTAGCCAGGAGCAGCATCCACAGCTGTGCTTCCAAGGTTATTCCCAGGGCCTTCTGGTGAGGGTGGGGTTGTCTGTGTCTACACATTTTTTTGAGCCACAGTCCTGGGGCTCCACCGCCATGAAGTCGCTGTCCTGCTCCTGATACCCCCCCTCTGACCCACTCCCCAGGCTGCTCGCTCCTTTGCCCGAGGACGGCAGTTCTCGTTCCATTTCTTCTTTGCAGGGCTCTGAGATGCTGATGGCTCAAGGCCAATGCTTATAATTGTCTCTTTGTCAAACCCCATCACCCCAGAAGCTGGATAATCATTTTTCCAGCCTCTAAAACATGGAAATAATGTTCCCAGTGACTGAATATCATTGCTCTTTTGGTACATAGAAGACCAGTTAAAGGGCAGATGCAAGAATTCTCAGGAATCTTTTAGATGGAGGTGGCTGATGGGACTAGGGGAGCAGATATGTGTTGCATTTAATTACCCATGCAGATGTTTATTTAATTTAATTTTGCCTCCTAAAAGTGGAGACTAGTTTGTTTGTTTTAATGTAGCATAACTTAAATGCAATAAAGAGCACAAATCTTTAGTGTATAGTTTGATGAGTTTTGTGTATGTGCCCACCTGTGTAACTATCACCCAGATCAGATGGCATTTCTAACACTTAACATTTCCATTTGCCCCATCTTGGTCAGAATGTCCCCGAAGGTAATTACTTTTGGAAAAAAATTGTATTATAAATATTTCTCTCTCTTTTTTTAAGATTTTATTTATTTTATTTTTAGACATAGGGGAAGGGAGGAAGAAAGAGAGGGAGAGAAGTATCAGTGTGCTGTGGCCTCTTGCACACCCCTACTGGGGACCTGGCCTGCAACCCAGGCATGTGCTCTGAGTGGGAATCAAACTGGTGACCCTTTGGTTCACAGGCTGACACTCAATCCACTGAGCTACACCAGCCAGGGAGTATTATAAATATTTTAAACATAGAGTATAGAGAACAACAAAACGTACCCTCATACAAATATCATCTTTTTGCTTATTGCCCTGATCCAGTGATTAAAAAGGTTTTATCACACAAGATTTATCATTCCCCTTCCCTTTATGTGTGTTTTAAGTACTTTAAGGAAATCCCAAATATCACGTTATTCTATTCCAATATGCATGTCTAAAAACATGGAGATTTTCTTACATAACCTTAACGTCACTATTTTCTATGACTAAACAATAAATCCTTGGAGTCATTTAACACACAGTACACATTCCAGTCTCCCCAATTGTCTTTGTATAATTTATTTGTTCAAGATACTAGTAAGCTCACCTGTAGAATGTCTCACATTCTGGATTTGCCTGTTTCCTTGAGGTGGTGTTTAACTTGTTCCTCCAGTTGCCATTTTCTTTGTCCACTGCAAGTCAGCTCTAAAGGCTTGATCCAGTTCAAGTTTTGCAAGAATATGATGTTGTGTACTTCCCATTGCATCACTTAAGGAGGCATATCAGATCTGGCTGCTCCACTTTAATGACATAGATATTGATTCTTGAATTCAAATACTCACCACCTGATCTTCCCATTTCCTTATCAACCTTTCATCTAATGGTTACCGCATTAGCTTTAAACATTTATTCTACAAATATTCATCAGAGCTCTATTGAGTACATTTTATATGCAAGATACTGCGGTTACAAATGTGGGCAAGAAAAACCATTTGCTGACAAATATAGAGACTGTTCGTGTATCCTCAGCCTAAGACCATACCCTCCAACATTTGGGGTTTCTATTTTTGAAGCAGATTTTCTAGCGAGGGAAAGATATGAATAGAAAATACAGTGGGATCCTGGAGGTTCCCTAATGTCTAATTCATCCTATACCTTTTCTTCCTTAGCCTTTTCCTCATTCCATTCCTTTTCCTCCTGTCTTTCCTTTTCCAATTACTTTGCCCTCATAATGTGCCAATTATATTGAGAGTTAGTGCCAGAGGTGTGGTGCCCTAAATTATTGTTTGTATGCCACGGTGAATCATGATAGAGCTAGCTAGATAGCAGTTCATACAACAACCTAATTTTGTGGAAGAGGAAGCTGAGAGAGATACAAAAACCTTGTTCCTTATTCATGTTTACACAATAACCGACCCCAATAATAAAGGAATTCTTTGTTAGAAGTACCCAGTACCATACCTTCTGACCAACAGCAGGGACTCTTCCAAACAGAAAGTCAGTCAAAGGCCCACAGTGGAAATCTGCACCAAAGCACGCCTGATAAGAAATTGCATACACTGTCTCCTCTGGAAACTGTTATGTTATGTATTTAAGCTCTAGGCAGCTTAAAGTAATTAGAGTTGTGTGTCCATAGGACTCCTTATCAGATTTCAAATGTTAAAAACTTTCACTTCACCTTGAAGAAAATACGTAACTAACTAGAGAAATGAAAGTTTAAAAAGTAGGAAAAAAAACAAAGAAAAGAAATGAGTGTCTGGAAAAAGATATGTGAGATCCTTAACTGTCAGTGGCTTATACATAAGCACCGTGAAAATCTCACGCTCCTACTTTATTTTAGGATGGTGTGGAAGCCACATTGGCCACCAACAACCTTGTAAATATTTGCAGATTTGAATTTCACACACTGAAATACAGTCTGCTGAGGGCTTTGCTGCTAATGTTACAACTGAGCTGTGGCAACTATCGCGAAATCGCCACGTGGGGAGACTTCTCAGATGACGAGATGTGGAGCTCCTCATAAGAAATGTTCACTAGAAAAGGCTGTCTAATGCTGCCTCTTTAGAGAAGTACATTTACATCTGTAATGGACCAATGTTCTTTCCACTGAGTTTTCTTCCTGCACAGAGAAGAAAGAATCACACAAGTGCTGTTCATATCGGGCAGGAAAATTTTCTTGCGCCGTGGGACTTGGGGACTGAATGCCCCACAGCAGTGCAGGTTGGCTCAGATTTACTCACCTCTGTGGAGCCACAGTGCTCCATGACAGATTTCAGTTTCTGGAAAACGAAGGGCCATCTTGAGGGCACCTGCTGTTCACCCTCTATTAGATTAAGATTAAACAACTGTAGCAGCCATACGTAACAACTGGCATGGGTGATCCTGGCTACTCACTATCAGCTCCAGGAAACAGCCTCATTTTCCAAGGCTTTCACCACATGTTGTTGAGTATGAACAAAATTTACCGTTTACCAGGGGAAGATGGAGAGCTGGTAATAACACCTCTCACTTGTCCCTGGCTCAGACATAGGGGCCACTGTGCGTTTAATGTTATTGGGACGTGGGTCGTGTATGTTCTGTTTGGTGCCCTTAATGGAGAAAAGCAACAAAACAGCGCTATTAACAATAAAACCCAGATGTCAATGAAGACCGTCTGTTCTCTGTCTTCCCCAAGTTTTCTATATTATCCCAGGGAGTAGTGTCAGTTCAGGGCTGGCTCCTCCTTCCTCCTGCTGGGAGAGCTCATTCTTCCAAAGTCCTAGCCTCTCGCCGCCGGGACAGTTCTCTTCTCTCTCCCCCATGCTGAACCACATGCTATACTCACCCCCTTTTCTTTGAAGTACATGAAAAAAAAAAAACCCTCCCCAGGGGCATTTATGTGTAACAGTCTTTGCTGCATATTTGAGAACACAGATGGGGGTTTTTATTCCTAGTAGAGCAAACATCTTAAATGGAAAAAAAACTTATCAGCTGCATAGCTTTGCTTTTTTATTATTTCCTTCGCCCCCTGCTTTACTCCTATAGCCTCCCCCTCAGAAACGGAGTGAGAGCCCATCCTCGGTCCCTGCTCTGAGGACCTTCCTGTCTCTCCAAGGACAAACCGATGTGCTCTTGCTCTGCTAAACCATTTTCTTTAGGTCTCTGTCCTCACTGCCCACCAGCCCCTGCTACTGAAAGAGGGCAACATAGAGATTTATTTTCCCAGTCACATGAATTATTCTTCCTCCCTGTTCTTTCAGTCAGGAGACAGATTTGATTATGGTCAGCTTGGATTAAAAACAAGGTTTATTTTCCCCTCCAATACTAGAATAATAATGTAACAGAGCATTATAAGGTGGTGATTGTTCCTGCTTCATAATGTTATCTGTTATTACTAATATCTTTTTCAACCCCTGGAAGTTGACGGAAAGTGTAGCAAATACAGTGGACATAGAACCTTGATAATAAAGCTACTAAATTCTCCAAGGCCAAGGGTCTGGTTTGGGACCATCAAAGTCCTAAGCCTTGCCTTCCTACTGCTAGAAAGACCAAACTGGTTTCACAGTTTTTAACAGTGAACCACATGGAGAGGGGACTGGGAGAGAGGGAGAGGCTGTCTTTTGGGAGAAAGCAAAATTTAGATCATGGAAACTATTTCTTCCTACTCTTCTTTACATAGGGGAGAAAGACCTTAGACTTGTTTCTTTCTTTTTCTTGTACATTTGGTGATGGCAGAGCCATGTTTCCTTCTCTCCACTTGGTTAGGTGCTGACAATGATCTTTTGTCTTAAAGTTGCTTCCTATTGAACCAGCAGAGTGTTAGATACTAATTGGGCAACGAGAAAGCGATAGGAGAGACATGGCTTAAATCGGACAGGGAATACCAGGGCACATCTGGATTTCCCACCATTTTATTTGAAAAGGTATTTGGATCTCCCTCTATTGGGTGGGTGCCAAAGAAGATGGATGGGACAAATGCTTTCTTGCAGATATCTCCAAAAAGGGCTAACAGTGGGTGAGTAGATCCCAATTTCTAAAAGTCTATTGGTTGAATTTGCCAAAGGAAAGGCTGCCAAGATGGGTGCAGGGGGCTAAATAAAAGCTGGATTTTCCTAACCAGAGACTGTGCAGTGAAAGACCTCCCCAGGACCCTCTAGCGAATGAAGGAATGCATATCTAGGAGACTGATGACCATGCCATGTTAGTGGTGGAGCAGAAGCAACAACCACCAGAAAGGGATGTCAGAATTGCCATCAACTTGGTTTCTCAAATAAGTCAATGTTGTCCCCTCCCTCATCCTCTCCCTGAAGTCTTGGATTAGCACAGGTTGCAGAACTGGAGCGGAAAAAGGGAGAGAGCAGTCATGAGAAAGTAAACCATGCCTTCAGTGACCTGCTAGAAACAGCTCGTACGTGCTTATGAGACGAGGTTTACATTTCAGGAAGTCTGCTAGTTGTTCATGGGTAGCTTGTGTCTGCCATGATGGAAGTGCTCAATATATCTCTCAATAAACCTGGAAATCAGAAAATGCTACAGGCTGGAGCCTTTTACTGTTCTCTCCCCTGGAGAGCTGTTTTACTAGCATATGCTCCTGCTCACGCCCCCCCGGCACACCAACCCCAAGCAGGTGCACTGGGGGGACAGCCAGAGCCTGAGGGGGTAGCTTGTCTGACTTCTTTAATAGCCAAAGTGGATGGAAAAATTGTAACACTAGACTGCAATATAATTAGGAACCCTGCTACCCAGCAAGAAAAGGGAGGTCAACAAACCGAGCTGTGCCAGTTATTAAAAAAACAAAATGCCATTCTATAATTTTACCATTATGCCTCTGTAGGGAAGGAAAAATAGTTTCCCCTCTACCCCTCTGAGTTCTGGCTGAGACTCCTGCAATAATAGGTGGATTAACAAAAGAAAAACAAACAGAAATTTGTTAACATGTATATCTCATGTAAACATTGGTGATACCCAGGAAAAAATGAGTAACTCCCTGAAGTAGCTTAGAGTTCAGCCTTAAATAGCATCTTAATAGGGAAAGGAGAGGGAGGATGTAGGCCCTTTAGGGGAGAGTAAATGATCTTTAGGAAAGGTGAATGCATCCTTAGAAAAATGGACCCCTTAGATTAGAGGTATGATTGTGGCAAAGTTTGTCTGGGTGTAGTGTCAACTACTAGTCTATCCTGGGATAAGAGTCAATCTTCTCTGGTTGATGAAACTCCCAGGGAAGGGTTTATGAGTTTTGAGTTCCTTTTGGAGGCCCCATTCTTTAGGCAGATAAAGAAAGTTTAGAGAAAATGTCTCATTGCTTTTGCTGTTCCTAAAATGCCTACAACTCAAAATAATCAACATACCAAAGCAGCATATTTTGGGGTGACATGTCTTGAGCTCCTACAGTCATATTTTGGGGTGAAATATTCCACTACCTTTTACCTGTGTCATAGGCTGAATTGTGTTCTCCTCCGTCAAAAGACATGTTGAAGTCCTAACCTCCAGTACTTCAGAATGTGACCTTATTTGGAAATATAGTCTTTATAGAGGTAATGAAGTTAAAATGAGGTCAGGAGGCTCTAATCCAATATGACTGGTATCTTTATAAAAAGGGGACATTTGGACTCAGAGATAGACACACGCAGAGGAAAGATGACATGAAGACACATAGGGAGAAGATAGCCATATGACTAGAATAATGTGTCTACAAGCCAAGAAAGCAAGGATTGCTGGTAAACACCAGAAGCTAGAAGAGGCAAGGAAGACATCGCCCCTACAGCTATCAGAAAAAGCATGGCCCTGCCAACACCTTGATTTGGGACTTTTAGCCTCCAGAGCTGTGACACATTAAACTTCTATTGTTTAAGGCTAGTTTTTGGTACTTATTAAGTAGTGACTCTAGGAACTAATGCAGCCTCCAAAATTCAGTTGTATTAACTACCATTTATTGATTATTTACAATGTGTACAGCATGTGCCAGCACCTTGCTTTATTTATGTTACCTAAATTAGTTATTTACTGAAGTCCTGCAAAGGTGAGAAAACTAAAATCTCCATTGATCATTGCACAAGGGCATCGCAGAAATTTCAGGGGAAGAAGGAGCCTCAGACATCTCAGAATCAACAGGGAACTATCAATAGATTTCTCGAGCCAGACTGCGAAGAGCTGGGTATTCCGGGAGGCAGTTATTTTCATTCCGAACTGACCACATCCACTGTTCCAATTCACCTGAAGACTGAAAATGTATCTTTTGGCCTGGTGGACATGGCAGCAGACAACGACATGGTCACGAGCAACCATACAAATAGGATATTCTCAAACAATTCATAATTGATTGAGATGTAGCTTTTAAGCATTGAGTGCTCTAGGGAATACTCACTCCAGGGAAGGAGCGAGCTTAGGTATCTGGCTGGATACTCCAGCCACCCTGGGCCAAATGCTTCAAACTGAATGATTTAGCAAGAATAAAATACCAGGGGCACAGAGCAGAGCCAAGTTGAGACGGGAAAGTATTCTAAAATACCAGTCTGAGAAATAGTGAAATGGGAGCAGGGCTGTCGTTGGGTGTCGATGACCAAATAACTACCATGATTCTGGAGCCAGGAGGATGACTCAGGAGGCCAACAAATGTGGGGTCAGCTGCTTCTAAACTACTACACCCAGCTTATTTTGCAGCTTTGACTTAAGTTTTGAAGCTTATGACTTAGGGCCTGGGATAAAAATTGGGGGTTTCAATCCAATATCAACTGACATGGTACATTTTGGGGTCAGAATATCTTAAATGAGATTTTCAGTAGCTGTCAGAAGATGGTGGTTACTGGTAGTATGTTCTGTTTTGGAGAGTGTGTTCACTAGAATGAGAAGGACACTAGAACCTTGGAAGTGGAGTGTTTTCCCAAATTTTAAGATTGGGTCTTTATGAGGGTGGAGAGAGGTTCCAGATGAACCCTGTGTTTTCCTGGCTCCCGCTAGATCTCACATTTTAAACATGTGAAAAGTCTTTATTTACTAATTATCTCTTGTGTGCTGATCTTTTTGCCAATTGCTGGGGACACAAAAATGAACATGAGTTTCTTGCTGTCAGTAACAGTTAAGTAAAAGTCTTGGAGACTGACATGCAAACAACAATTAGATACAATGTAAAAATTAGTGCTAGAGGTCAGCACATGGTGTTCAGGAAGCCTTGAGTTAGGAGGGACCAAATCCCCAGTGGCGGGGCGGGGGCTATTAGGCAGGTTCCATAGGGGAAGGGTAATGACAGGATTGGGGTCCATTAGCTGGGGCAGCAGGTGCCAGATTACAAAGGCTCTCGTATGCCAGGCTTAGGGGAGGTATTTAAGTCTTTCTAAGCTGTATGATGACATGATTAGATATGTTCTGTAGAAAAATCTCTATGGCAGCAGTGTGGAGGGAGGGTGAAATGACAATAATATATGCTTTAGTTTACTTTGTTCTGAATAGCCATTTTACCATTAACTGTGTCCACACCTTATTGACTACGCTCAAGTAACAGAATACACAGGTGCCGAAATCCTGGGTCGCATGCCTGTATCCCGCTTTGTCACTGGTTCAGCATATGGCTGTGCCCCAGTCTTATAGTTGTACAGGAATGTTTACAGAAATGCTTAAGGCTAATGAACAATGATCTGTGTTTAAATGTACAGTCTCACAATGATCACTGCAGGCTCTCTTTTAAATAAGCTTTTCCTTTGAATCTTTGTCTTCATAAAATACGTTAACAGAATTTGATAATAGATCTCTTGGGACATGGCCATGGGGCATGAAGTATTCTATCCAGAGAAGTCAAAATTACAATGGTAAGAGTTATCCTACAGAAATCTTGCAACTCTCAAACCATTGCTGGAAGTCTTTCTCTAGTTATTTAGAAAAAGTAAAACCAAGCACTCTCATGCATGTAAATAGTCACAAAAAGAACAAGAGTCCTTAGTAATGCATCCATCTAGAACTTATTTCCTGCTTTACCCTCATTGAGCAAATCCAAAAGAGTCTGGAGGCTTTGGCTAGAAATAGATGATAAAGATTTATTTAGTGTATTACGGTTTGTAAACAGTAAACATAATCAGGCAATACCCAGGACTCTTCTGAAGAAAAAAGAAAAACTAAGAGTTCTTAGAGTAAGAAGTACATTCTTGAGAAGAATCAGTCCTGCATTCTTAGCCTCTGGATTGGTCCAGGATGGTAATTCTCCAAATGATCAATGGCCAGGATAATGGATGTCAGGTCGCCTGGCAAAGTGAACATCCCTTAGTCCTTCAGGAAGCAGCCAGAGGGTTATCTAGAGTTTTGATGTATATCTAGGCGTAAATGCAGGACTGCAAAGTTCAAAGGTGTAAGTTCCTAGGCTGGTTAAAACACGAATAGACTCTTTGCCTCATACCTCAACCTACTTGCTTTGCGTAATTTAGCAGCCTGACTAGAGCGACTCCCAATTTTATTTCTTCAGCCTAAACCTCACCCTCTCTGCTCCGTAAGCCTGGTTCTCAAATTTCAGCATGTATCAGAATTGCAGGCGGGGCTTGCTAAAACAAAAGACTGGGTCCTACCTCCTGAGTTTCTGATTCAGTTGGTCTGGGATGAGGCCTGAGAATTGGTGACGAGTTCCCAGGTGACCCTGTGGCTGCCGGTCCAGGGGTCACACTTGTAGAATGCCTGCTCTGAAATAACAATGGCTAACTTTTACTGGGTGCTTTCTGTGTTCCAACTGTGTTCTGAATATCTTGTGTTAGTTTATTTAATTCTCATGGTAACCCTATGATGCTGGCATATTTAGTATCACACTGAAGGGTAATAGAACATACTACCCCAAAATATTCCTCTTGGCCACAAGGATTATTTTGAGAGAAACAGCAGACATAAGAGAAGCTCTGAAAACAGAGTAGAAAGTATCTTTTTGTAAGGAAAACTTTACGTTTACATGGAACTCTCCCTTTGCAATGGTGTTTCCCTCTCTGTACCAGGAAGAGAACGATCATTACATCACAAGAAACTCTTATCACTGGAAAAGGCACCAGGCTTCAATCGGCAAAGTAACCTTGTTTACTAAACTTTTCCTGGCAACCTCCTCATAACTGGCCTCCTCTTCCTTTTCTTTCTTTTGTCTTTAGCTGAAGATGATATTTAAGTGGGAGTTCTAAGCCTCCCAGAGAGTCACTCATTTTTTCTCTTTGTTTTTCTCTTATTAATCTGTCTTTTATTACAAGGGTCTCAGTTAGAAGTCAGGAGGGCAGAGGAAAAACTATTTTTCCTTCTTTATGACATTATTACAAATTAAACTGAGATTTGAGAAAGCAAGTTAGCTAGCGCAGGGTGACTCAGCCCTTAAGCGATGGGTGAGGACTGACTTCATGACTGCATACACTAGTGAGTTGCTGTCAGTTTCCTTTTGGCAATGTTCCGTGTCCCAAGCATGCTACTGATCCAGAGACTTGGGAACCCTGGGAACATTTGATTGGTAAGTTTCAGGACCAATATTGCCTTGCTCAGATATAAACATTATTCTTTGTGAAAACATTTGTCGTTTGAGATAGAAATGTATTTCATCTCCCAGTGAACATTTCTGACCATAAAGAAATCGACAAACTTGCTGACTCATGACAAAAATAAAGAGCATCTACTGTTTAGTTCTGGCTTTTCATTTTGGAAGGTGGTAGGAGGAAGAACAAATTGCCACTTACTATAGATCATTTTATTTTCATTTTATTCAATGGCATTTACAGTACTGTGTATGAAGGTGGTCTTGAGAGCTTTATGGATATTATTTTTTTCAGTAATATAGATGGCTCCGCTAAATACTTAGGCATCTTGGGGAACAAGAATATGATCTTGACTCAGGGGAACTTGGTCATGTACATCACTTTGTTTCAAGTGCTTTGGCCTCTAAACATCTAAAATGGATACATACTTTACCAGCTTATTAACTCATTTCTGGAGTCACTGAAGGCTGAAGCCACAACTTCATGCCGGGCCAAACACCAGGGATTTTTTTATTGCTTATTTTACTGGCTCTTTCCCTGTTCTTCTCTTTTTACCCATAACCATGTATATATAATGCCAAGCAAGTGCATTCTCTCCTTCTCTGTTTCTCGTACACACGCACACCATCCTTCATGAATACGTTAGGTCAGAAAAATTGTTATGTTCTGAAGCTAAGCATAAAGCCTCTCCTCTGGTTATGGCAATGCCCTGTTTAGTTTTAAAGCTGTGATCTTCTCAGAATGTAATAAAAGGACAATCATCACCTGGTGATAAAATTTTCTGTAATTATAATCTCATTATCAAGGAGGAAATGTTGATGCCCAATATGCCTCAGTCCAAATGTACGGTCCTAGGATATGCTATGGAAGTCAGAGAAAGAAATAAATCAAGAAGTAAGGAATGACGGTAAGCTCTTTGCAGCAGAGAGGATGAAGCTGATGAGGCTGTGGGAACAGTTTATCAGAGCTGGTGATCAAAATACACAGGGCAGTTTTAGTTAAGGGCTAAAACTCATGGGAAGCTGAGAAAGAGGTTAGACCCCTGTTGTCGTATAATATTATGATATTGCAATAGATTCAGTAACCAGGGTATTTAAAAATTTTCAACCAATGTTTATCAGCTTGGGGATATAAGCAGAGAAACAGAGGGCAGGGAGGGCTGGGGGGCATGTTTGTACTGGGGGTTGAACGTTTGAATGGTGGAAATGGGTTTAAGGATTATAGTTTGTTAGAAAAGATAACACTGATCTATCTACCTATGGGATTTTGTTTTAGAAGTGAGACAAATGAAGTCAGAAGGCCAGAAGAGGATTTAAGACAGGATTTAGGACAGGATTTTCGAAGTGGTCTCTTTTTCAGCTTGGATCAGTGGGTCTGAGATAAAGGCCCAGTCTGTGCTTATCTCAACTCCTTCAACTTCACATCACAGGAGCTCTGCTTTGATCAGTTTCAGATATTAAGGCTCTATGCTGGGGAAACCCTGTTTGCTCTCCCAGTCCAGTCTCCGCCTTTCCACACTGCTCTGTGACTTGGGACACTGACCCAGAAGGCCAATGGGTTATCTTGCCCTCTTGCTTCTATTTGGACTTGACCATTGAGGCTTTCTAACATGGGATTGAAGGAAAGGAGGCTGTGAGGAAGATACTCGCTCCTCTACTCTCCTTCCTGCAAGGTCATATTGGTCTTTCCTCCAGACCTAGAGGTGGCCATAATGCTCAGCTTTCTAAGCCCTTTGATTTCCCTGTACTCTGCCATACCTTTAAAAATGGCTACAAAAATTATTCTGCATATGCTTTACTTACTCGAATTTCCCAGATTGAGTGTTCCATCTGGACCCTGTCTGACACAGTGTTATGTAAGATTTCAGTATAAAAACTTGTCATCACTAAAAACATGTTTGAAATCAATAGACTGGGACGCAATTGGCACACTTGTTTTCTGAAGAGCCAGATAGTAAATATTTTTGGTTTTACGGGTCATACATTCTCTGTCTTCACTGTTCGACTCTGCTGTTTGAGTGAGAATGCAGCCATAGGCAAGTAAATGAATGATTGTGGCTGTGGTGCAGTAAAACTTTATTTAAAAAGACAACGGTAGGTTTTTCTTTTGGTCTAAGAGTTGTAGCTTACTGACCCTTGATCTAGGTCAAGCACTCTTCTGTTTATTCTATGAGTGTGGTACTCAGTCTGGGAACACTTTGCCCCCTTGGGGATGTTTAGCAATGCCTGGAGACATTTTTTTTTTTGTTTGTTTGTTTATTGCAACTAGAGGAAGGGTGTTACTGGTATCCAGTGGGTAGAGGCCAGGGATACTGCTAAACATTCTATAGTGTGCAAGGCAGCCTCCTCCCCCCACAACAAAGAGTTATCCTGTCTAAAATACTCATAGTGCCACGGTTGAGAAATCCTGGCTTGAAGAGGTTAAGGAGAGTGTCAGTTTGTTCATCATGTCCCTGTGACTTTAGTGAAAAAAAAAATCACAGAATTGAGTTTTTTCTAGCTCATTTTACAGTACTTCTTAGAAAAATGGGGTACAATGCATTTATTAAGAACTGTGATGGTTTCCTCAACTACTTTTTTATCTCTCAAATTGTTAGTCATATTAATCTACTTTAACTTACTCTTTTTGCTTCCTAAGTATCTTTTGGGTGGACAAAGAAAGTGTGCATGCCTCTTTTAGCAAAGTTTTATCTGTCTAGCACCCTGAGGTTGTGTCATCCTGGATTTTCTAGGCTTGCTAGTTAAGATAAAGGACTATCTAGTGAAAGAATTACATTTGGCCAAATAGAATAAATGTGAATATGGAATAGGTGTGGGTAGTTGGACTGGGGGGCTGGAGGAGGAATAGCTGACCCTGCAAAACATTAGAATACTGAGAGGCAATATGTTTTCTTTATTTGTGTGTGGGTGGTGTGGCCTAGCACAGTCAGATGGGATTAATGAAGGTCTCAGGCGTTGGGAAAGACTGAGACATTTTATTAACGATGAGAAGGAGAAGGAATGACAGCTGGGAAAATCAATGGTTAGAAAAGTATGTTACAGAATGTGCCCCAGAGCTAGTACTTTTGATTTTAATCTTTGGGAGCTCTGTGTTTAAGACGGACTACTGTAACATTTCAGGAGGGGAAGGAGGGAAATGGATAGCTCCAACATGGGTTATTGTACTGCGAGTTTTAAATGAACCTGTGTACTATGCACCAGAGGAAAACTGCAACATTTATATTCCCTGAACTGACCTGGTATTTCTTTTGACTAATGGTTTTGTTTAATGACAGGGGACCATGTCTCACCTCCTCCCTGACCCTGCAAGCTCTATCCCTGCACACATACTGTTAATTAGTGGGAAGTTGAAAAGTAAGGACACATGGAAGTCTGTGTCTGGATAACGTCATCAGTTGACCAGCCTGGCAGTGGCCTTGAAGGGATGCTTAACTTTTGGAAATCACTTCTTTATTGCAAGTAAGTCCATTAAGTTTAAAGGTTCATAAAGATAAGATAAACAGTCATAAATGCCTTTTGAAACTCATACACAGTATGTTAAATGGATTTAATCATTGTCAGTTAAATATGGTGATGATAAAGCAATGTCCATACACTGGCAAAATTCAAATCATCGACTGCTTAATGGGGACAAAAATTTGAAGAACAGTGGATAAAAAGACACTTATATTGGATTTTAGAGTCATTTTTGCAGGATTTTCAAGGGAATAGCTTGACCTTAGTGTACTGTCGTGGAAAACCACTCTATATCTAAGTTCACCCTTCTCAAAATTAAATTTAGAGTTTATTCTTTTCTAGTGGTTACTGTCATCATACTCTGACCTATAGATTGACAATCCTTGACAGATCATTTAGAATAATTCTCATCTTAATAACAGTGAGAGAAGTGCAATTGAGCCGAATTTAGCCAATGTAGTAAATATACAATTGAATTTTAAGCCATGCTAATAATTATTTCCTGGGTACCAGGCAATATACTAAACAGTTTACATGGAATACTATTTTAATTCTGGTGATAAACTGGAGGTATGTGCATCCTCATTTTACAGATGGAAAAACTCAGGCATGAGGAGTTCACGTAACTGGTTCAAAACCACAGTAAGTGCTGCTGTTAGACTTTGGACTCAGGTCACTTAGATTCACAGCCTACGCTTAACAACTGTCTCATATGGCTTTCCTTATCTGTGTTTTTGGTGGTGAATATGAGAAGATAATTTTGAGGGCATTCTGGTATGTTAGATCTTAATAACCCAGGTAATAAAACTTTCTATAATACTGTGTGATCACGCAGTTTTGCTTATAGGAAATTCACAGAATTTTAAAAGTGTCAAGGGTGTTAGCTGTGATCTAATTCAGCCCCACATAATGTAAGAGGGCTGGATCCGATCATGGCTAGATCCCTTTATAGCTTCCTCATCTGACATCCAGAGAGGTCCAGAGACATGTCCAAATTCATAAAGCTGGTTCGTAGTAGAACTGGGCTACAATGATCTGGATGCAGGCCCCAGAGCTCTCCCAATGAGTCATAACCACTCTGCCTTTACTTCCCCAAGTCATGAAAAACCACTGCCCCATTTTAGTTTGGGTAGTGTAGTGGAACAGAAAGATCTGGGTTTGCATCTCAGTTCTATTTTTACTAGATGTGAAGCATTGGGGAAAGTTAAAATGGAAAGAAGTATATATGTATGTATATATATTATATATTCATATGTATTGATCTGGATTTATTTATAATGTTTATGATTATCAGACTGAACCTCACAGCCCAGTACTGACATGTAATGGGGATGCGTGTGTACTAAGCCATGTGTCTGCAGTTGTTGAACACAAATACATGGGAACAGAGGCCAACCTAATTTGTAACCGAGGCCAAATGATGGAATGGGGCTGGTTTTCACAGTTATTTTAATAGAGTTAAGTGATCAGAGAATCAAACCATGAAAAGGGCATAGGAAGATGGGTGAACAAAATTCCAAAGAACTGCTCCCCCCCCTTCCCAAATGAGTACAATGCTTACAATGAAAGGAATGGCTCCACTTTCTGAAAGGCATTTTCATCTGTCAGGTTAAATTAGTGTTGCCGAACTCAACATTATTAGCATTGTAGGTCTGGTTGCTTTGAGTTTGTAAAGGTATTTAGTCTTATTTTATAAGAACTACAATTGTAAGTAGTTATCATCTTATTTTGTATTACATATTTAAGTAACATTATAATATAAAAAATTAAGTAAAAATGAGAGAGGATTTTTTTTCTTTAAGATCTATTCATACATTTTCTTCTGGGCATGAAAAATGCTTGATAGTCCAATATGAAGACTCCTTTTATGTGTTAGAGATTTTCTTAGAACAAAACATGATGGCAGTCTCATGTTTCACATATGTCAACTGAGACAATACTGAATGGTAAAAAGCCACTGTAAATTCAGTAATGTTCCAAAATAATGTCATTCATCACACAGGTGTTTACATGCCTTTTACAAAATTATAGCACACGAAAATAATTGCATGCAATGCTATTCACTACAGAATGATTTGTAAGAGCAAAGGGGTGGGAAAAACTCAAATGTCAAGCAATAGGGACTGTGTGAGCTCATGATGTTATAGCCACATAATAGGGTACAACACAGCTGAGAGATAGAACAAGGGCTATTTTTATTTTTATACACTGTCGGGAGTAATATCCAGGATAGATTGTTAAGTTTAGCAGAAACATAGACAAAACATAAATTGTAAGCTACTATTTATCCCAAGAACAGTAGGTGTGTGCATGTGTACATATATGCACACAAACATGTACATATATAAATATATGTATATACATATGATAGTTAATTTGTGTCAACTTGGCTAGGGTATGGTGCCCATTTGTTTGCTCAAACACTAGTTTGGATGTTGCAGTGACGGTATTTTTTAGAAGAGATCAACATTTAAGTCAGGAGTCCAAGTAAAGCAAATTACCCTCCATCATGAGCATGGACTTCATCTCATCAGTCAAAAATCTTAAGAGCAAAGACTGAGATTTCCCCCAAAAAGAAGGAATTTGGCCTCAAGACTGCAACATCAACTTTTACCTGAATTTTCAGCTTGGTGGACTGTCCTACAAACTTTGGACTTGCCAGTCTCCAGAACTGGGTGAGCCAATTCCCTATTGAGAAAATCAATCTCTTTGTCACTTTCCATATAGATATGAAAGGAGAAGAAAAGGGTGAAGAGGACAGGGATTGAAGCAAAACTTCTCTGGGGATAGCTTTTTAATAGATTTGACTTTGAAACCAAATTATTTTCTATAATTAGAAAAAAAATAAAAAGAAACAATTTCTAAAAAGAAAGTAAAAATAAACACATTAACCTAACTGTAAGTTGAGTTGCTATCAAAACCACACAAGAATTTTCAAGTGACTTTAAAAGCCAGTAATTTAATTGCACATCCCTAGTGAGATATAAATGTAGGTAAAAGAAAGGTAACAACCACAGTTCTCAACAATTACTGTTAATAATACTATTGAAGATAGCCAAAAGATATATGAAGAGATGCTCAATGTCACTAATCGTCAGAGAAATATATATAAAACCGCAATGAGATATCACCTCACACCTATAAGACTGGCTGTTATCAAGAAGTCAATAAACAAATGTTGGCAAGGATGTGGAGAAAAGGGAACTCTCATGCCGTGTTAGTGGGATGGTAAATTGGTGCAACCACTGTGGAAAACAGTATGAAGATTCCTCAAAACATTAAAAATAAAACTACCATGTGACTCAGAGATTCCTTTTCTGAGTATTTATCCAAAGAAATCCAAAACACTAATTCAAAAAGATATATGAATCCCTATGTTCATTGCAGCATTATTTACTATAGCCAAGATATGAAAGCAATCTAAGTGTCCAATATATGTACCATTGTATGTATATACAATAGAATATTACTAGACCATGAAAAGAATGAAATCTTATCATTTGAGATAATGTGGATGCGCCTAGAGGGTATTTTGCAAAGTAAAATAAGTCAGTCAAGGCAAGAAAAATATTATATAATTTCACTTGTATGGGAAATCTAAGAAACAAAGTAAATAAACAAACAAAAAAAAACCAACAGAAGTAGACTCAGATGGCAACTGATGATTGCCAGGTAGGGGAGGGGTTTGGGGGACTGGATGGAAAAAGTGAAGGGATTAAGAAGTACAAATGGACAGTTACAGAATAGTCACAGTGATGTAAAGTACAACACAGGAAATATAGTCAAAATATTGTAATAACTATATATGGTGTCAGATGAGTACTAGAACTATCAGGGGGATCACATTGTAAGTTATATAAATGTCTAACTACTATGTGGTATACCTGAAACTAATATGATATTTAATATCAACTGTAAATGAAAAATTAAAACAATTAAAAAATAATATTGATAATGTTACTCAAAGTATTTTATATGTACATATATATTAATGTAATCATGTTTTATTTTATCTTAATTTAAGGATGTACAGATATTAGAATGAAGCATAAACACAATTATGTTAATATTATTAGGAACCAAGCTTCTCAGAGTAAACAAAAAGAAATAAAAATATAAAATTAAAGAAATTAGTAAAAACCTTATTATCATAAATTGGGATTTGAAACATCACTATAAACTCATAATGCTTTTCTTCTTAAAAATTAATTATTTTCTAGTTTGGCTCCCTGAAAAGACCTAGCAACAATTACCAAGCCGGTAGCAGTAGCAATAAACTCTCCTAGTGCTCAGATGGTGCTCTCGAAATAGTATTTCCACTAAAAGGAACGAGTGCTCCTTGGAGAACTGGCTGATTTCAGATATTGGGCAGAACACGTACAAAGTGTGTACCACTGATCATACTGGAAAGCAGAAAGCTATAAAAGACTCTAGGGGTTGAGTCAGAAGAACATGGGGGCCACTAAAAAGGGGCAACCATTATCCAGCAGTGCAATAATTAGAACATTATTAAGAATAACAATCCTTAATTCACAATGATATGAATATAATTAATAATTCTATCATAAATGTTCATAGTGGCATTGTTAAACATAATGAAATATTAAAAGCAACCTAAATATTTAAAAATAACCATATGTTTTCATATATAGGACATGTCAATTAAACCTTGTAGAAAAATAGTTTATGATTTAGGAAAATGTTCATAATATATTAAGTAAAAGATAGTTATAAATTATAATGCCTAAGGTATATTTGCATTTACTAAAATTAACATATGTATAAATATACATAGAATGAAAACTGGATGAACACACAGTGAAATGTGAATAATCTCTGCATCTGTGTGGCAGGATTACAGGCAATTTTATTTTATCTTCTCTTTATTTTCCAATTTTGTATAGTTAGTGTGCATAATTTTATATTTTAAATAGAAAGATATATTATTTTTCAGATTATAGATAATGCTTGCATTCAGAGATTTGACACACTGGGTAGGAAACTACTGATCTAGTTTAACTTTTGTCATTTTAAAGATGAACAAAGAAGATCCCCCAAAAGTGAGATGACTAGGCCAAGGCCATCTTTACCAAACAAAGAAAAGAAAAAAAATCAAAAGTAGAAATGCAGTTATAGTTTTAAAATTACATTTACATTAAAATTATATTATTTTGAAGTTAACCTGGATCCTCCATCTGTGTGCAGAAAACTTTGTACTTCTCTCCTAAACCTAGAGAAAAATGGCCCAGTTTGGTACAGGTGAATTTATCATGGACTGATAATGTGTCTAAAATCAGTGTAGATTTATAGTGATTATGGTATGCCTCAAGAGATATTTCGATATATTGTTGCAAGTAGCAGGTAATTCACCATTTTAGAGAAATTTGACCTTGGAGGGGGATCCTTCTCCAAAGTATACCACGTAATTCCCAAGGAGACTGACTCCGTCAATCCACAATCGTGATGCTGCCAAGGAGAGTGCTTTGGCACAAGAGGGAGAGTGTGAGTGTTACACCAGGCATATTAAACTCATTTTCAGCTGACTTGAAGCAAAAAGCAAAAGTATTTGCTGGGGCAACATAGTGTAATTGGCCACAGTTTAGGGTACACCCAGTGAAGAACAGAAAAGAAAGCTCTAGAGGGAAATAATCTCATTAGGCTTGGATCTTCATATTTATTGTATTAAAAAAATTATATTGCAGAACAATATTTGTTTCGAAAGGAATTGAACAAGAAAACTAGATAGAATAAAGTAAAATGCAGTTAAAAACTGAGAGAATAGGATACCTGTCATATCCATTGATTCTGGAGTGGGATGATGGGCTCTTTAGTGAAACTGAGGAAAGTGAAGGGGTTTGTCACTAGTTTTCCCCTCCTACCCTAACTCTGAATTCAGTGAGCATGACAGAGAGCTTTATTCTACCCTAACTCGATGCCTTGTTTCCTATCTTATCAGAATTGAGTTCTGCTTTCATTTTCTTTGGATGTTGGCTGAACTGAAGGTGCAAGGAAAAACAAAAATAAAGGCCTCATGGAAAGCAAACTAATGGTTGCTGGAGGCTGGGGAGAGAAGTATGAAGAATGACTGTTAAATGGGTAGAGTCTCCTTTTGGGGTGATGAAAATGTTCTGAAACTAGAGTGTGGTGATGGTTGCAAACTTTATGAATGTAATAAATGTCACTGAATTTCACACTCTAAAATGTTTAAAAGGGTGGATTTTATGTTTTGTGAACTTTTAAAATATATTTTATTGATTATACTATTACAGTTGTCCCATTTTCCCCCCCTTTATTTCCCTCCACCCTGCACCCCACTCCCACCAGCATTCTCCCCCTTAGTTCACGTCGATGGGTCATACATATAAGGTCTTTGGCTTCTCCATTTCCTATACTATTCTTAACCTCCTCCTGTCTATTTTGTACTTACTATTTATGCTTCTTATTCCATGTACCTTTTCCCCTGTTCTCCACCCTCCCTGTCCCTGCTGATAACCCTCCATGTGCTTTCCATTTCTGTGATTCTGTTCCTGTTCTAGCAGTTTGCTTAGTTTGTTTTTGTTTTCATTTTTGTTTAGGTTCAGTTGTTGATAGTTGTGAGTTTGTTGTCATTTTACTGTTCATAGTTTTGATCATCTTCTTTTTCTTAGATTAGCCCCTTGAACACTTCATATAAATGAGGGCTTGATGATGGTGAACTCCCTTAACCTCACTTTATCTGGGAAGCACTTTATCTGCCCTTCCATTCTAAATGATAGTTTTGCTGGATAGAGTATTATTGGATGCAGGTCCTTGTCTTTCATGAGCTTGAATATTTCTTTCCAGCCCCTTCTTGCCTATAAAGTTTCTTTTGAGAAATCAGCTGATAGTCCTATGGGAACACCTTTGTAGGTAACTGGCTCCTTTTGCTGCTTTTAAGATTCTCTCCTTATCTTTAATCTTGGGTAATGTACTTATGATATGCCTTGGTGTGTGTTTCCTTGGGTCCAACTTGTTCGGGACTCTCTGAGCTTCCTGGACTTCCTGGAAATCTCTTTCCTTCACCAGACTAGGGAAGTTCTCCATTATTTTTTCAAATAAGTTTTCAATGTCTTGCTCTTCCTCTTTTCCTTCTGGCACCCCTATGATTTGGATGTTGGAGTGTTTAAAGTTGTCCCAGAGGTTCCTAAACCTCTCCTCATTGTTTTGATTTCTTGTTTCTTCATTCTGTTCTGGTTGAATGTTTATTTCTTCTTTCCGGTCCAAATTGTTCATTTGAGTCCCGGTTTTCTTTCCTTTACTGTTGGTCTCCTGTATATTTTTCTTTATTTCACTTTGCATAACCTTCATTTTTTCCTCTATTTTGCGACCATGTTCAACCATTTCTGTGAGCATCCCGATTACCAGTGTTTTGAACTCTGCCTCTGATTGGTTGGCTATCTCATCATCACTTAGTTCTATTTTTGGAGCTTTGATCTGTTCTTTGGTTTGGGCCATATTTTTTTTGTCCGGAGTGCATATTTGATTGTGAGGGGCGCAGCCTTAGGTGTTCACCAGGGCGAGGCAGCCCACATCACTGCCTGTGGTGCTGTGTGGGGAAGGGGTCAGAGAGGGAACACTGCCCCTTGCTTGGCTCTTGGCTGGCTTTCAGTCACTTCTCCTGCTACCCACAAGCAAATTAGGCACTTCTGGTACTGATTCCTGGGTGGGTGGGTTTGTCTATGTTCTAGAGCCCTGTGGGCCTCTCAGATGAACTCTCCTGTGACACTGGCAGTCTCTCCCACTTCTGCACACTCCACAGATTTTTACCGGCAGAGGTTTTAAGGCTTTCTTTTCCCGTGCCAGCATCCTGGGTTGCACAGTCTCTCTCACTCCCCAGTTCTTCCTCCAAGTTTATCTGCACACAAATATTGGACTACCTGGCCTGCTAGCTCCTGCCTTGCCCACCCTGGTCCACCATCACAGCCTTGTCGTGTGTTCTCTCTGCCCTAGCTACCCGTCTCCTCCCTGCTACCCGTTTGAATAAATGTTTCTTCTTTAAGTCCTTGATTGTTGACTTCCATACAGTTCGATTTCCTGGCAGTTCTGGTTATTTTTGTTTTTAAATTTGTCGTTGACCTTCTTTTGGTTGTG
Organism: Mormoops blainvillei; assembly: GCA_004026545.1. Taxonomy (NCBI): domain Eukaryota; kingdom Metazoa; phylum Chordata; class Mammalia; order Chiroptera; family Mormoopidae; genus Mormoops; species Mormoops blainvillei. The sequence goes on along the minus strand of PVJD01006789.1, from coordinate 33,283 downwards.
CGAGGAGACAAAGTGTATCTACCTATGCCTCCATCTTGGCTGGAAGTCTGTTTTGTGAATTTAATGTAGTTCATTGGGGAGAATGATATGAAGAAGAATGGGAGGTGCTGGCATCATGGGAACCAAAGGGAGATGGCAAGAGAATGAGGGGCTTTGGAGACTGAGCTAGAGTCAGTGGGGCTTCTGGTTCAGATCTGAGAGTCCTGATTTTCTTTGGTTAATCCATGTTTACTTCTTTTTAGAATTAATTCAGCTTCTAATTCAGTTAACTCAAGGTTTATACAGAAATTATAAGCTAGCTGTCTTAGTTTCTAGATTTTTTCCTAGTTATATATTTTATTTTATTATTTATGTTTATTTTATATTTTATTTTATTATGTACAAATGTCTTCTAATGGGGTATACTTCCTCCCATTTTTCAAAATTGTCTTTAAATTATTTTTTTATTGTATTTTTTCTTATTACCATTTATTCCCCCATGTACTCTTCGACCTCTATGCCTCCTCCAATTTTGTATGTCTCCCCATGGATTCTTATTACTTTAAATTGTTCCTGCTTCATTAATTTATAATACATGCCTAGCCCATGAAAGCATTTGTTTTTCAGCCCCTGCTTTTTAAGGAACCTATATATGCAGAACACAATGCTAGATAGTTTACTCTACATGAGCTCTTGCTTCACAGAGTCTTCTTAGAATGAAGACACAATGTAAATATCTTATTACAACATAGGTAGGATAAGTACCCCAATAGTAATACAAATTAAGTGGATTGAGAGTAAAGACAAATGCAATGATCATATAATATCTGTTCACTTCCACTTCTGCTCTTTGCACTGAGATTTTATTGTAGTGAAAGCAGTTAAAGAAGACAAATGGCATTTGTTAAGAAGCTGGGAAGAAATACCGTCAAGTGTGTAACAGGGCATAACACTTTATTGTAACTTATTTTTGCTTGGGCATGAGGAGTATTATTTACATCCTTTTTTTAAAAAAAGGTTTTATTTATTTATTTTTAGAAAGAAGGGAAAGAAGGGAGAAAGAGAGGGAGAGAAACCTCAATCAGTGAAACATACATCGATCTATTGCCTCTTGCGTGCCCCCAACTGGTGAACTGGCTTACAACCCAGGCATGTGCCCTGACTGAGAATAGAACTGGCGACTTTTCAGTTTTCAGACCAGCACTCAGTCCACTGAGCCACACCAGCCAGGGCTTTATATCCTTAATAAAAAAAATTTTGGCAAAATGAAAAATATATATACTTCAATTCTTAGCAATTTAACAGCAATGCTTTAAGGAAATTAATATTTATTGGCTCCTGTGTGTCTTACAAATGTTATTACTGATCATAGCAACAACCCTGTAAGTTGGTGTATGAGAGAGGAATTTTTGATATTAGTGAGTGGATAACTTGAATACTTTCTATCTTTAAGTCTAAAATATGCACAAAGCTCTTTGGTTTTTCTACATTGCATTTCTTTCAAGAATCAGATATTACTTGTGGATATTCTCATGTCTCATTAAAAATTTTTCCCCAGTTATTATGACTTTAGTTTTATCTCTATTTTGACAGTCATTTTAGTAAACAAACAAATCGAAATCACCTTAGAGAAAGGCTCTATAGAAAATGAGAAGAGAACAGGTGCTGGCTAAGCTGGGAAGCTGGCCAAGATCACTCACTGTCTAAGGATATGTTCCAACACATCAGCCTCCTAGATCCAGAGCCTGCTTCTTCCACATGTATTCGTGCTCTCCTGGTGGGGGATGAGATGACTGGACAGTGGTGATATGGTGATAATGATCTGGAGAGGAGGTGGTTAAATCCTGGGATAGGTGGGACTGAGCAGACGTGGGTGAGAGGCATGCAAGAAGAGAATAGGTGATGTGCTTGATTTTGTAAATGAGGACTATTGAGTGCCTGTGGGGCATCTCAACGTAGATGTTGTGGTGATTTTAAAACATGTTTGCAAATTCTTTGACATTCCTTCTGTCAAGACGTAGAGTCTTCATCTCTTCCCCTTGAATCTGGATAGGGCTTTGTGACAATTGTAACAAATGGAATATGGCAGATATGCAGTTATATGATGTACAAGACTAGTTTAGAGAAGACCACACTAGTTTCTTTGGAGACACTTGTTCTGGGACCTGTCAGTATCCTTCAGTAAAAACCCAACAGGAACACGCTTGTAGTTAAAAAACTTGGGTTTATTACTTGTAGCAAGGGAGATCATACATCATGGGGAACCATGGGTTGGTTCAGTAAGAAGGTATTAGAAAGAACTTACAGGATCTGGCCTTTGGTTGGGTAATTTAGGCAATGGTTTAAGGAAGTGGTGATTTGGTCTAGATTGGATGTTGTCAGAAAGTAGGAGTAGTTCTATGGTTGGATAGTTTGTGGGTGCCATAGTGACCTTGTTTTTGTCTGTGCTTATAAAAAATTATGAAATAGACTTCTTTTATTTCTCTCATCATGGTCTCAGTGTAGCCTTATCTGAGGTTGGCATTCCATGTGATTGTTTATGTCCAATAGAAGAATAACATGGCCTAGTTGTGAATGTTAAGTCAGTTCTGGACATGAGAACATCAGTTCTGAATATGAGTTCTTTTTTAAAGTTTTCAACTGTTATGTAAGAAACCTGGCTACTTGGAGGCCACCATGTAAGTGGCCACATCCATGCATACATAGAAAGATGACCCAGAGTTCAGAGCTCCAGCTGGTCAAGTCTCCCAACCTGGGTGACAGATATTTGAATTAAGAAGACTCTGTGATGATCTCACTTCCAGCCATTGTCTCACCACGACTTCATGAAAGCTCTGTATACAGTGAGAACTGCCTAGCTGAGTCCAGCTGACCTGCAGATTCATAAATAAAACAAATAATTGTCATTGATTGAGTCTATTTTAGGGTGGTTTGTTGTGCAATATTAGTAAATAATATAGATGTCCGGTAGGTAGTTGGCTCTATAGCCTGGAGCTTAGGAGAGAGCTGGCATGGAGGTATAGTTTAGGAAGTTCTTCAGCAAGGAGAAAGTCACTGAAGTCATTTTAATGGATGAAGTCACCAGGGAGCTAATGTACATTGAGAAAGAAAAAAAGAACCTGTATTTGCACTTTCAGTAATAGCACTGATGGGATCAAGAAGGAGGAAACATTTGTAAGGAGACTGAGCAAGAGTGGACAAGGTGATCATCGGATGACAACCAAGAAAGATGACGGTAAGGAAGTCAAGAATGAGAGCATGCAGAAGGAAGAATTGTTTTCCAGAGTTAAATGCTGTGGAGGGAGATCAAGTAAGACAAAGACTGAAAAGTGTTCCTTGGATTTAGGAACAATGAGTTTACATTGCTGGCAAAGTGGTTTCAGGGAAGTAGTGGGCTAGTCAGTAATGGGTACAGAAGCCAGATTGCGGAGTTAATGATGGAAGAGAAGATGAGAAGGAGGGTACCAATGCTCGTGCTGTTTTACTACATCATGCTGGCTAGCTCCATACCATATGCCTGTATATAATTCTTATTCTATAATTCAATAACCCATAAAACAATTACATCATGTCTTGAACCCTATAATTCCACAATAAATAGATCATATCCTGGTGTAGATTTAATGTTATACTTTAACCTACTACAGATTCCAGCTATAAATATATTACCGTATGTGTATATCATTATAATCACTTTAAATCTCTTATTGTTTATTTCTCTTGCAATTAAAAGACTTCACTATTTAAAATAGTGTTCAGTGTTCATTGGTGCCTTGTAATTACTTCAGAAAAACAATCTCGGTTTAAAATTTATAAACTCTTGTGTCATCTCTGCAGGAGGAATAGCTTACTTTTGCCAAAGAAATCTGGGGAAAATTACGCTAGTCATAGCCTGCTAATTCATTGGCCTGATTGCCAATGCTCCCATTCCAGCTCAGCCCCCTGGGAAGCTGGTGTGGGACTCTGCTTATCCAAGTGGGGGTCAAGGCCTCCTTGGCGACGATGAATGAGTTGCCAGGGATTTGTGGAGAGGAATTCTTCTCAGTTCAGCCTGTAAGTAGATCTCGCTATAATGGCCCCTAAAGGCTCCTCTAAGCCTCTCTTTCCCCCCTCTTTTCAGGGGGAATCTTATCCCATCTGCTTCATTATTTGCTTGTGTTTCTTCTCCATAGATGCACGGAGGCAAGCACTAAGATGAGGATGAGAGTAAGGCATTCAAATGAAGTGTTTACATATCAAAGGACTTGAACTTTATATTTCAAATGTCACTTCCAAATGAGGATTTACACACAGACAAAATACACTAATAGATTTGCAAGATAATGTGTGGCATGCATTTTATACTCCTGTTGCATTCCTCAGCAATAGCATCTTTTTACAAATCCTATCTTTACCTTGTAAAGATCACCACAGAGTATATTGTAGTTAGAAACATTCTTTTGTTAGATGTAAAAGTTTATAATGTACTATTATTTTTGAAAATCTTTTTTGGACATTTCTTCACGTTTTTGGATGCCAGAAACTTCTCAAATGGAAAATTCTTGGGCATTTCTCAGAATCTGAGAAGCCCTGCCTGGGGCAACAACTTCAACTCTCCGTGGAAGGAACGCTGGGGTGTGGAAAATGATCCTGTGAGTGCTCAGAGGGGTTTTGGAAAAGTAGAAACAAAATACTTATGTATTGAGCACGTTTTTGTGCTTAACACTATTCTGTGGGCTTCACATTCTACATTTAATCATGTAGAATTGCGTGGATGAGTCCTGAGAACACAAAGTCCTGGGGAAGATGGTCTGAGCTGTCATCAGCAGGAAAACTGAAGCATGTGGGACTTAAAAACAGTTTACAACGGGGTTTGGGTCAAGGTAGAGGGGAAAAGATCTTGGTAAACTTCATTTGCACAAATGCTTTTGTCGTCCTCATTTGTTTAGTTTTTGTGACTTTTTGTCTGGGTTCGTCCAGTTGGCGGATGGAGGTAAATACCTTTCAGCCTCAAGGAAGGCATAGAGAAGGCCCGTGCGAATCACGGCTGTGTGAGAAATAGGAGAGGCCCAGCCTCAGGGGACTTCAGGTGGGTGAGTGTCTGCATCCTGTGTACACATGTGCTTGCACTTGTGCTGAACATACCACCAGTTTAAATAAGATTTTCAACTGGGAAGATTTCACATACTTGTTTAGTGTGTCCCAAGTGAATGTATTTTTAGAAATGAAAAGTAGAACATGTTCCAAAAGTTCCTTCCTTTTGCCATCAGGGATAGGAGTACTTTTATTTATAGTAATTTCAGGTCCCCAAATACCTTCAGCCATATAATGGGACAAACAAAAATATATTAAGCAATAGTTAATTAGATCACATATTATGTTGCAGAGAACCTTATTTCTCTTGCCTTTGGAATATATAGGCCTTCTTTTCTTAACTATGATTAGAACAAATTCTTTTCTAAGATTTACTTAACAGGAATATCTTGCCTAGGCAACAAGAATATAGACAGTACAATTGATCTTGTTTCTTGGTCTTGATGATTCAAAAGAAAGTACATACACAGGAATCAAGTCCTTTGAATTTGTTAATATTTATTATAATATAACTTTGCATGGAATAGAAATATACATGGAACAGAAATGTAAATACAATGGAAATATAATGGGAATATAGAGCAATAACTAGAAAAAATGTCTACTCTTTATTGAGCTACTACTATACGCTAGATTCTTGGCTTATATTCACTACATTATTTAAATTCAAATACTCCTATAAGGTATGTTTTATGATCACCATTTGTCCCAGTGATGTTTTGAACATATTAAGTAATTATTACAAGGACACTGAGCTGGTTAGTGACAGAACTGGAAATTTGAACCTGAGCTTGGCCGACTCTGAAGCTTATATTTTTTCTAAACAATCTGCCTTTCAAAGTCATGGCAAGTACTGGAAATGACACTGAATGGTATGACTAGGAAGACAACTATGTTTATTATCCAATATTCAAATGACTGTTTGCTGAGCTTTCTCCCAGGCACGAGGACACATGATGTGGAGTCTAGCAATCGAAGTCGAGGCGTCCCCGCCCTCACAGAATCCATGAGCTAGCGGGAAAGTCTGAAAAGAATACTAACAAATACAAACATCTTGGGCATTGACATCCTTCAAGGTCAAACTCTGCAAAACTCTAATAGTGAATTTTGCCTCTGAGTTAGATTGATCAAACCAGAGCTGAGGAAAAAGGCCAACGGGGGACCCTGCAAGTAGTGGTAACTCTGAAACAACATAAATTGCTTGGGGGCGGGGGCAAGGAAATAGGAGAAACTCTCCAAGGACTTCACTGAAAGGGTGCTGTGCGCCCTGCCCATAGTGCTTTCGATAGCTGGTGTGGCTGGTAAAAAACCATGTGGCTCATGGTAGATAGCCAGGGACTATCGAGAATTAAACAGCCATGCAGCTGTGCCCAACACTGCCACCACCTTCAATAGCTAGGCCACAGTTCTCACAGTGAGCCACACTGCCCTAGACTCAGCAAATGCTTTTTTCAGCATACCCAGGTCGCTAAATCACAAGATCAATTTTCCCTCACATGACAGGAGCAACAATGGAACTTTCAAACTTCCTCCAGGCTACGTGCCCAGCTGTGCAGTATCTGGAGATCTGTCCCTGTTCTCCTTCCCCATATCAGCAAAATGGGCCCATGACACGAATGACATAATGATGACATGTGAAGAATGGCCTTTGCTGCAGGACACTCTGCAGGCTGTGCTGGAACATCTGTGAGCAAGGGGTTGGGCAGTGAATCCAAAGGAAACCCAGGGAACAGGCACTGCCACAAAGTCTCTGCGAGTTGTTTGGGTAGAAGGCATGCTCTCACAGAAGTGGCTATTGACAAGGTGCACGCTTATCCAACTCCTGAGAAGGTGAAAGCAGTGCAAGCTTTTGCAGGTATTTGGAGTTTTTGGAGGACTTTTTATTCCTCAGTGGGCACAATGACTCCATCCTTATATCACCTGGAAAAGAAGGGACATTTGTGGGCCTAGGGATCAGAATAACACACCACCTTAGAGAAGGCAAAAATGTGAAGCAGATTTAAGCTTTGGGTCTCTTCCAGGCAGGGCTACCATTTGAGTGAGATGTCTCTGTGGCTCAGGAAAGTAGGGATCGCACTCTGTGGCAGAAACAACAGAAGGAGAGAGTACCTTAGGACTTTGGTCCCAATTCTGGAAGGAGCAGAAACCTAATATACCCCTTCCCGCCGAACCCAGAGCAACAGCTCCTACTCTGTACACAGTGCTCCTGCAGGTAAAGCCTCTCATGAAGGAGCAGTGTATCATGTTAAGAACTTCCCTTTCTATCATGGGATGGACTGAGAATATTTCCATCAAATCATCTCTGCCATGGCTCAGACTCCCACTTTGACTAAGCAGCATTCCTATTTGCAGCAGAGAAGTACCCTGTCCACCAGCACTCATGCACTCCTATACTGGGGACAAAAAACCACTCTCAACAGAATGAACCCAACTGTACCAGGGATATAGGATGGGTATCACTGGAACTGTGCAGTCATTCTGTCACATTAAGGGACAGAGACGGGTTGAACTACCAAGGTATTTATTGGGTAGCTCTAAATGGGACCTAATGTTTGTGTGGCACAGATCTTTGACCAAGGTTTTGTCTAGGTTGCTGGGCTGCTGTGCCCTGGGTTTTCTCTGGGCGCAGGAGAGAATCTGACCTGTAATAACAAAAGTTGCCTTCCTCCCTCTCCTCAAGGCTAGATGGGCACATTCTGTTTTCTGTTGATACAGTTGATCCTCTGCCACAGTCTTTGTTCCCCGCACTGGCCTGGAGGATGTTATAGCACACACAGAAGCCCTTAGTACATTCACCCAACAAGGCTTAAATGATAGCCAGTAGGCGTGTCCTTACCGAACACTGAAATTTCTCTAATGAGAAAAGCTGTATTCAAAAATAGGATGGCCCTGGACGTTATTACTGCCTCTCAAGAAGGCACTTATGCATTATCTAAGCAGAATGTTGTGTGTTTATGCCTGATGACTCAGCTAATGTACCATCTTTACTAAAGCTCATGTAGATAAGATACGAGTGAATACCCTGAGTGATTCATCTCCCGGTCTAGGGACTTTAGTAAATCAGTGGTGTGGATCATGGGGCTTTTGGTGGAAAAAATTGTTACTTAATTTAGGAATCGTTATCTTAATCTATTTTTTTCTCTTACACGTGCCTACCTTGTTGCTATAATATCTGCCTCTACTGCAACCAGAAAGTTGCCAATGAACCTCCTCCAAGCTAATGAAACCCTTTGCTCCAGACACATTGTGGAAGGAGGTGGGGGGGTGGGGGAGTATGTAAGATTCTAAGAGCCAGCCATGAGGAGTAGTGTTGGAGGAGGTCATCAAGAGGACGTGACCTCCCAGCAGCAACCAAGCAATCAAAGTCTCCTTGTCCCCCACCCCTGTCCTTGGAATGTGCGTTCTGCTTGCCTTCCCCACGTCAGAAGCTGTCTCAAGGACACAGTGTTGAGATAGTAAGGTGTTGAGACCGTCGGGACAATATACATGACTGAACCTGTTAAGGCCACTATAAAAACTTTTAAGATTCTGATGGGCCAGTGCAGACTATCTTGTACTGTGGCTGCCCAAGACAAGCCTCATAAGTTCCCTTGCTTGTCAAAACTGCCACCTACCAATCTGCAGTGGTCTGTGTCTTTTGTCCATCTCCCCTTGACCTCTGTGTATGGGCCCAGTTTCAGATTTCACCCATAGAACCCCCAAGGTTTTATACCAACATAGGCATACTGCTAAGTGGTCTTGGTTTGGGATCCTCTGGATGAGACTGGATCTTTCTTCACAAGTCTGTTGGCTTTGTGTTTCCATCATCCGTGAAATCACTGTTCATGTTTTTGTTCATTTTTTTTCTTGGGTTACAGATCATTTTATATCCTTACTTGTGAAGTATTTGTTCAAATGCCCTTTTTTTCTCTCTCTTTTCGGGTGCTTATCTTCTTGTTGATAGGTAGAAGTCATTTTTTTAAATACTTTTATGAAATGCTTTGTGATTGTAAATGTCTTTTTAAAGTTTCTTATTTTAATATAGTTGAAGTCATCTCTTTTTCTTTCATGGCTTCTGTATTTAATATTTTGTTTAATACTGCTTTTATAATTTTCTGGATAGAAGGCTTGCACAACATCTTTTGTTAGTTTATTTATGTTTATTGTCAGATAGTATTTAGAATTATTTTATATATTTATATATAAATTAGCATAAATTAAATTACATATTTTTCTTGCTCTAGATTACAGGTCCAGTGATTTGCAATTAAATTTCTTAATCTCTTTATAAATTCCCAAGTTAAAGAGCCACTCTGGGTATCTATAAATATACTAGTAAGTACTTGTATCAGCTATATCCTATCTTACCACGAGAGTTTAGATCTAGTGTCCAAATAGGAAAAAAACCCTGTGAGCATCAGCCTTACAAAGCTTGGTTTTTGTCATAATTCCGAGTGCACTACAAACTGCTTTGGCTAAAACCTATGTACCTGCCTTTATGTTCTAGGAGGGTCAGATCTGTGCACAAATCCATTTGTGAAGCCAAAAGCTGCTCTGGTGTAAATGTGTCACCAGGATCCATTTCAAAACACTGCTTCCTCTTGCCAAGGTCATGGCTATCACCGAAGTAACCAGAGAATACCAGTGTCCTCGCTCTCCAAAAGACCATCTATTTTGCAACATTAGATTTCACCACTTTCTGTCCCTTTCTTTCTTTTCATGAGAAATATATATTTTTGTTTATCATTATAAGAAAAGATTACTACCTTTCTATGAGAAGTTTTGATAGAAAAAAAAGTTTTAAATTTTGCCTAGGGGAGAAAGAAAACAAAACAATTTCCTCTTACAGCAAGTTTTATTTTCACAGAAGTTGAGAAAATGAGTACAATGTCTCCAGGCTTCCCCACGTGGCAGATTGGTTGGTCCGTAGCTTTACTGCTTGAGCCTGAGCTCCAGGCTTAGGACCACCTTCTTTATTTACTCATTTAATTTACTGGGTGTACTTAGTGGGCAGCCTTTCTCACCTTTCTAAGAGTGCAACCACTTACACTGCCCTCAGTAAATGTGATCAGGATAACACCGTAGAATGAAAGGCTTTTAAAAAGAGGCAGACACATGCAGAGTGGAATGAAGCCACATTTGCTTTGAATAGAACTTATACAATCAGTTTAGTTTTATTTCAGACATGAGCCCAAATATACCCCTTTTGACCTGCGTACTCCATCCCTAAATGGTAAACCAAACATTCATGAAAATTTAATGGTGAGGAAATTAGTACCTTCTTATGTTTCAGCCTGTGAAATGGCACCAGGGAGCACTGTCAGCGACAGGCAGAAGTGTGTGGTTGCGCTGGGCCACACCTGAAACATTTGCCTCTTCTACCTGTCATCCTTCTCCACTTCAACCGGTAACTGCGACATTTCTGACAGGACGCCTCCAGAATGCCGCCCAAGAAAGGTATTTTAAATAAAGACCTTGCTGTAGAATACTCTACCTTTCTTAGCGACTGGACACTGAAAAGACTTTTTTCACAATGTTCGTTCCCTCTTTGGGGCTTCCCCTTTGGATTGTGTGTGTATGTGTGTGTGGTTAGAGTTTCTTTGTGTCCTAGGAAATTGGGAAGAGATCAATACATCTTTACCTACTTTTCTTTAATGGAAATATGATTTCAACAACTCATAATTCTCAGACTTACCTTTCTTTCATTTAGGAAGACAATGGGGGAAAGCAAAATACCCTGAGATTACAGCATAGCAACTCAAATTTGGGCTTCAGTCCATAGCAGTGACCTACTGTGAGACTGGTGTGTGGGACAGCTTGGTGAAAGATACCTATCTGTTCTGCTTCAGTTTGTGAATTAAATACAGTCTGAGTTACATAAAGTTGAAAAGAAGGGGAAAGAGGATTAAAGCAGAACAATGAAGAAAAGACACGTAAAAACCTATTGAGGGTATTTATGTGAAGTGCTGAGCAACACATTTTTGGTTGCTGTGACTTGTCATAGGGGTACATTTCAGTATCACAGAGATAATATGTACATGGTCAGATGTCACTCTGTGATGCTTACGCAGCTTACATTTGGATCTCCTGTCAGCCTCATTTCAGTTCTCAAAAAACAAACTGGTAGAATTTTTAAATATAAAAAACCTGGAAAAACATGTTTACTTTTCAGCATAGAACTTCTAATCTAGGTGGTCTTAGTACCTTCATTCCTTTATCTGACTTATTTAATCTTCGAATGGAAAGTGGAGACAGAGACTGCACTTAGCGATAACCTACTCAAGTCATCCAGCTTTAGCCCTGTGTCTTGGGAATCTGAGAAGTATCCTATTTAATATGCTTAATAATATTATTGACTTCAAACATCTAGACAGTCTTGGGAATATCATTATTGAAGTAGGTAACAAACAGACAATAAAAACAACCACTTCTTTTGAAGTGCTACACACTTTACGAAGAAGTTATTTGAAATATCATAGAGCTGTACATTAGCTTTTAACAGGTGGGATTGGTTTCCCACTAAAAAGGGCAGGGCTCAAATCTTATGTAAGATATTAAACTCCATCAACTTTGGGGTTTTCCACCCTGAGGTCCTCAAGCTCCTAAGGCTGTTTGGGTAGCGACGATATCGGCAGGCTCTTTTTAGATCCTTGGCAACTCTTTAAAAATGCGTAGTAAGGCTGCTCAGGCTATTTTAATACCAACCATCTCATTAAACAAGGGGATTGGAACTATTGTTCTTGCTGTTTATTCATTTTATTTATTATTTATCATTTTTGACATTATTGCTTTAATAGCAGATGTTTTAAAGTTTAATTGGCTTATTTTGATTATGAACAGAACATGTTGTTGTGGTAAATGTGTAAATTTTAGAAGAGTATTATAATAAATGATGACATCAACAAAAACACAGAATCCCACCCCAAATAGATCACCATTGACATTCAGGTACCTTCTTTCAGACTTTTTCTATGAAAGCTCTGTTTAATTTATATTTAATAAAATGGATACAAATCAATACACAGTAAGTGTCATTTCTTTAGACAGTACTTGGACTTTATAAGAAAGAAAAATGACAACATTGTCTGCTTTGGTCACATAATGTTATAGTATCTTATAATAGCTTCCATTATTGAGTGTATATTACATGCCAGGCTCCGTATAATGTGCCGTGATGAGTTACCATGATTGCTGGATGTAAAGTGATTATAAGCGATATCTTACTGTGATGTCTACCATTTTCAACAAGCTGTGAAGGGACATAGTAGGTAAACTGACTGGTGTTTTGCTCAGCACATTGAACTACTCTAGACAGGTTACAGGGAAACACTGTTTCTAGGGGTAACCCATGAAGGGACTGACTGAAGGAAGGTGAATTTGTCTGCCTGGTCTCTCCTGTCTAACCACATGGACAGTTAACACGACATAGTTCTGAGCTGTGTTATCCAACCTCTTCAATGGAGCATCTCTGTAAGATGCCAGATACCACATTCTATGGCGTGGTGTTCCACTCAAGTCTGGAAGTGGTAGATACCCTAAAACTCTGGGCTTGCCTATTGTCCACTCTGGGCTGCTCTTGGCATTTCAAGAACAAGTGATTCATTGGAGCTGGGATGCTGTTGGAGCCACAGGAAGGAAGGACGTGTTTGACAGAATTTGATGAGTGAAGTACATGAGGTTTGTGTCTGATACAGAAAGGAAGAACTCCAACAACATGGAACGTAGAAATACTAGTACTTGGTGAGATCGAATGCAGGAAGATGAGGGAAAGGTTGTCACAAACAACTCCCCAGATTTTAGGTTCAGTCAACTGAGTAGAAGGAAATTCCAATAAATAAAACAGGCAGCAGGAAAAAAAATTGTTTGGTTGGGGTATGGCTTGTTATCTGCAAGGCATTTTCTGGAGCTCAGGAGAGAGTTGGGAATTGGTCATAGGGTTTGTGCATCACCTGGGAGGTGAAATTACTAGACTCACATGGCTTTCTGGGTAGAATAGGTAGAAAAAGAAGGACAGATAGCCTATAATAGCACCTGGATGATTTCAGCATTTAGTGGTGGGTGGAGGTGGATAAGCCCATGGAAAAAAAGGTTGGTTCAGAGGGTAAGAGGAGAAAACCATTGTAAACTCTGAAATGACATATAAAATAAAGGTGGCAATCATCACAGTGTTGGTACTCTACTGTTTGGCCATATGAATTTTTTTTTCAATAATGCAAAAATAAACCTTAGCCCTGCCTGTGAAAATTCTTCAAAATTTTAAATTTTAAATTTGCTCATATGAATGAAGTTTTAGTGCATTTAAAGGTGAATAGATAGCATTTCTTACAAGAGATAAATTATGTATCTGTGTGTATGTTGGGATTATAAATTCTCACAGAAATTCACCAGTCATTCATTTATTTGGTTTGTTTACTTATGATTTCATTCAATACACAATTCATTTGATTTTTTATGTGACCTATGGAGAATGTGATGTAATACTGGCCTTCTTAAAGAATTTATAGGTTAATGTTTTTAGTGTGGTACTGAGCAATGATCTAAACAAAACCAGAATCAAGAGATTGCTTTTCAAGCTAGAGTGGGCCTTTAAAATTAGGAACAACGATGCATTTGTTTCTAACTTGGCCTATACTTTCAGGATTTCTCTGACATGGATATCACTTGTTGGGTTTGAAATGCACACCAATTGTAATTAAGGGATGGTATTCATCAGACTGATAAAATGCTAATGCTTTTATTTCCATTTCTGTCATTCCACTTTTAAAAAAATTTTAATGAGGTATAATTTATGCACAATAAACTCCACACCTTAAAAATGTACAACTTGACAAGTTTTAACAAATGTATACATACTGTAATAACTACCCCAATAAAAATTTCATTGCCTCCAAATGTTTCTTATGCCCCTTTGGCATGAACCTACATATTCCACCCCCATTTCCTACATATTACACTCTTGGAAACTTGAACTCCTGACTCTCGTAAACTCCAGAAACTATTCTGCCCACTCCTCTCTCATGATCCTTTCCTTGGTGGTGGTAGTCACCACATATGTCTGCACACATCAGTACTCAGCCAAAGTTTGAGAGGGTTTGTCTGCAAATCACCGGACTTTTCTTTCTCTGTAGCTCTTTTCTTTCTAGTTATTTCACTACACAAATTGTGGCTGCATTGGACCCCCTAAAGTCAGAACAATGTCTCCTCAACTCATTGAGGCCACACGTGTCTATTTGGCTTCCCCTTCCCTGAGTTGCAGCCTAGAAATTCTCAGGCAAAATGATCAGGCAATGCCAGAGCTCACTGCATGCTTCCCTCCTTTAAGAGGTCACTGTCTTGGGCTGTTTGTTGAGTGATGTCTGAAAATAGATATTTCATATACCTTATATGACTTTCTAGTTGCTTAAGGTAAGAAAGTAAATGCATTCCTAGTTACTTTATTGTGGCTAGAAGCTGAATTCTAATACTGTGTTTATAGTATGCTTGGGCTTAATTATTCAAGGATTCCATTTAGTTTTCACAACTTTTAGGTAATATAAGCAGGTAGATGAGAATATCTTCAAACATATTTTTCTACTTTGGGGTAGTTCTCACAGACCTGATTTTTAACCAATGATAGAGATTTTTAGTACCTGAGTTATATATGCCAATATTCATGTATATTGACTATATCCACATACAATACTATAATGGGAAAAGAAAGATAAAATACTATTCTTGTCTGATGTCTTCATCAGGCTTGGAAAGAATTGAAGGTGGGTCATGAAGTTCATAACTCTTTATTTAGTGAGACAACATTAAGAGGATTCAAACTGAAGTTGACCTAGACAATAAAAAACCTCCAAAGAAGAAGGCAACTCTCTAAGGCTTTTCCCCTCCTGTGACACATTCTACAACAATTGCTTCAATTTATAAATTTATTTTTATGATGAACTTAAATACCTTAAATTAGTGTGTGAAAATTCTTCCTCCTCTTCTAGTTGTGCTGTGGGAAAAAGTTAGTTCCCGCCTACACAGAGATTCCTATTTAACACTGCCATTATTAGATTATCCTCTTATCCTCCTTGTGTTTGAACAAAGTATGTACCTTTAATTTTAGTTCATTTAGCACAATATTTATTGATTATTGAATATAGCATAAGGTATAACAGACAGTCGTTGGCTTTAAGAAGCCAATAACCTATTTGGGGAAGTGAGACAAATACAGAAAAAAAGACTTTAAAAGTAGTGTAAGGGCCATAATGAGAAAGATGGTGGAGTGCAGGATATAAAGAGCAAATTGAGTTGTAGAGGCAATATACACTATGCACTTTCATTTCTTTTTCAACCCTTTAATCATTTTCTATGGTCCTCCAGTGAATGTTCTTCAATTTATCCAGATCTTTCCTTAGATGCAAAGCTAAAACACTCAGCAGGCATAAATCTGAGTAGTTATGAATATGTTTGGATGATTTCACCAAATTTCTGACTGCTACAGTTCTGTTTATGCATCCCAAACCTGTTTTTGCTCTTATCATTACACCATGTCATTATCTCTTGGCAAGGTAAGCAATGGAAAAAAATGTTTGAATCATGCCGACCCAGGTTTCAATCCTTTCTTCACTTCTTGCAGGCTTTAGATCTTGATTGAGGATGTTAGTTAAGGGCAACTTGGTTAAAGATAACATATTTCAGATTAACTTGCCTAAGACAGCTGGAGGTGGGGGACAATAATGGACCCCAAAGGCAATAATGAAGTTGAGTCTCAGGCTCAACTAGAACCAGAGACTAAAGCAGTATAACAAACTCAAAACATTATCATTGTTTCTTATTTCTGCAAATTTGCTTCATTTTTCCTTTTGGCTACATATGATTTTCTCTCTTTTATGGTAGACATGGCAGGTAAGGGAGAAGCTAGGAGTACCTAAAACTTTCATTTTTCTAAGCCATGTGGGTGAATAACCATGTATACTTGTGTCAGGGTACAGTTCACATAAAATGTTGGGAAGTTGGTAGAAGAGTTCCCATGAAAGCAGAGTAACTGGCATAATAAAATGATGGTTGTTCACTATAACTAATCATTTCATCTCTTTTAGTCTAACTTAACATATATGCATAAAATTCTCCATTAATACTAACTCCCTTCTCCCTTTCTTTCCAGTCAATTTTTACTCTCCACAATAGACAATGTTTTGCTAAGAGTATATAATGTGTATTACCTACAAAGAGGAATATGTGTTGATTTGAAATTATTATAATATTATTGAATTATTGAAAACAGTTTACATTTTCATAATTTATCAAGGCAAGTATCCATACATTCCTCCTGGGCCAAGTGGATGCAGTGGAAAGTAACAGGGATTGAGTGATTTTTACGATTCTTTACCCAAGAAGGTTGTTTGTTGGGGTAAGGATTGTACAGCCACAGAGGCTACCTGTGGGGTAGTACCTATGGGAGTTTAGCAAAGGCCCTCAGTGGAATGCATTAATCAAGTCAAAAAACCATAGTTTTGGGAGTTTCTGCAGGGCAAAAAGAATGATTCTGATGAATTCACAAATTTTCCCATGCAACACCCACAGATGGATCACAACAAGGCATGGTAGTCACCTAGTGTGAACAAAAATGCTTAACTTTTGGCCTTCCAATACTCATTTTACTATTCCATGCCATGCAAGAACCAGAAACCACATAGTAAACAGAGGCATAAATTGGGAGAAATGGTCAAAGAGATGCCTCCATTCCTCCCCCACTTCAGTCTCCACACCTAGGTTCTTGGCATGAGTGAAAAGCGGGAGATGCTGTAAACAGGATATGATATTGAAGTTTTAATTTAGACTGGACTGAATATTTTAATATCTTAATACCAGAAAATGAATATGAATTATCAAAATGATGTGGTCCTTATAACTGTAAATGATCAGAAAGTCATAGGATCGGCCTAAAATGTTATCCAGGGATGGGAAAGTGAAATCTGATAGAACCTGATTAAAGGTAGCATTTATTTACCCTTTCAACAGAGGATCACTTATTGAAGTGAACTATAATTATATTTAGTAGGACATATAATGTATTTTGATATAAATATCCAGTTCTTCATCTTAAGGGAACTAAGTAGAACCTTAAAGCAAGACAACCAAGGAATTTCTTATGGGGCGGTGTGGCTCAGCCGCCACCTGTGTGCTCCCTTCTGCTCTCGGTCTAATCTTGGCTGGTATCTCTATTTGAGATTACAGGGCCTTAATTACCTATGACAGAGAGTTCATAATTTTTGCTTTCTAACTCAGAATGACTTCATGATGTTACAAGTCTTTTTGTACTCCTGAGGGCTAAAGGTCTGTCTTAATTCTCAGGTCTGTTCTTCTAGATGGGAGGGCTGTCCACGACCTTTCTGTGTAGATTGGAAATGCCTTTCTACGCTTTTGGTGTTAATGCTATCTCTTGCTTAAAGTTGAAACTGAAAATGGGTTCCTCATTTATGCAGCACCTTGACACTTGGGTAATAAATAATTAAATGGCCTTCCCAACAATGGTAGCTTTTTTTTTTTTAACCCCACAGCCAATATTGTGTGCAAGTTAAGCCTGCAACTAGCCCAAGACTTTAAATATGGTGATTTTGTGAAACAGAATTCTCTATTTCAAATATATGTCTTTTTCACTGAACTTACTGAATCACATTCTGGTCAATTCTTCAGTTCTTAAACATCTGGTTGTTGAGAGGCAATGACCAGTACATTGCATCTCCTTCCCTAACTCTCTCTGCCTTTGGAAATATGTTCTAGATTCAAACAACAAATGTTTTCCTTTCTCTGTACTTCTGTCCTAACTCCCCAAATACACAAATAGTTTTACGGAGTTCCAGAGTTTTTCTGACTCCATACAAAAAAATTTGCACATAGATACATATTGTCAATACTAACCTTCCACTGACATCTTAGAAAATAAACATATTCTAGGTTTTAATATCTTCACAGCAAGTTTCTTCCTGAAAACTATCTCCCAGACCCTGCGGGAGATGCTCGCAAGTTCCTGTCAAAATTAGGAAGTAGTTCAATTTTTGCTCTCTCACGGCTTCCCCATATTATGATAGTATCTTTGTGACCTAAGATCCAGCAGTCTGAAGCTCTCTGTCTTCCACCTTTTATTTTAGCTTGTTTTCACCTATGTATCTGGGTGGAAAATATTACTATGTTATTTTTATACTGGAATGTAAATTATGGATAGTTAAAAGCATGCTTTTAAGTTTTCAGCCATGACTCATATTATTTCACATCTTGCCTAATTCCTAGAGTATCATTCCATTGTGCCTCTTCCTTCATCAGAAAGCTTAGGTGGTTTGCACTGCAGCCATGTGACATTTAAACTCCCCGAACTGGTATGTCATGGTCCTATGCCATTTGAACCTAGCCTCACTTTGAACTCATATCTAATCTGTTTGATCTACCTCATTGCCTGCATGCCCAGTACATGTTCCAGCCTCTATATTCTATTAGATTGAGATAATCACTTTAGTCTCTCTCAGTGTTTGCTGGTTATCACTCCTCCACCTGTCTTCAAGGCTCAGTTCATTGCCACATCCTCTCTGATGATTTCCTGGGTTTCCTCAGTAAGACTTAATTTTTTCCTCTTCATACTTTCTGTGGCACTAAGTATGCAATATTTACATGTCACTCTTCTTCACATGCTTTGGTGTAGAAATGTTATGTCCCCACTATGAATAGTGACATTATTACCCTAGAGAAAGTCTACATGGGGAACCAGGTTATAATGCAAATATTGCTGGCAGAGCCCATAATCAGAGCCAAAATAGGTTAATAGACTTGAAAGATATTTGGGCCAGGTGTGATGGGGCATTCCAGGTTTGCCAACAGGACGGAAATATGGGAATAACACCTCTTCTTCAGAATCTGGATCTCTTTAACTGGATGATGGTTATTAAGCACTAATATCACTTTTTGGGCTTCCCATTTTCTGTGCCTCCTTTTCTGAACACTTCTTCTCTTTCAATGCCTTTGTTTTTCACATGTATCAATACTACTATTTTGGCTACTTATTTGTCTCCGGGATTCATTCTGCCTCTTTAGTAAGCCTTTGCATGTGTTATAGCTCATCTTTTATGTTTTGATGTTTAATAGCACTCAAAGATTTTTTTTTTGTTTTAATGATGTGAAAGGAAAGTGAGTTCACTTAATAAACTATATATTCAATAATCTGTTGCTTTTAAATAAGGAAAAATAGAGAATTAACCAATAATATATAACAGCTAGCAAAATATTTGTAATCAGGACTCTTCTGGAAATTGCAAGACATTATCATTGCATCACTGATCATACTAGAAGATTTGGGAAAGCAGGGGTGTGGCTAACTTTCAATACCATATGTCCCCACAAGAAGGGTTAAGATTTAGTAAACATATTGAAGGAATGGTGGACTGTCTGAATAGGTACATGGATAATAAATGGAGTGACACCACCTGAGACCTGCTTTTTGGTGGATATAAGAAGAGGCAATTCTAGTTCTTATGTCCTTTTTCTTGATTGCTGCTTTCAGGGGATATTAGAAAGAAGGTTGGTGCTGGTACTGTTTTCCTTGGTAGGTTATATGGGATCAGAGGCAGAACTTAAGGAAGTGAATATATTTTTAGACTTTGTGACTTCTTTAGATAGGTTGCTATAGAAAGTGGTGCAAAGATATTTCAAGCGTAGAATATCACATCCAGGTTGCTTTAACACTGCATTCAAATAACCTAGGATGAGATGGGTAGAAGCATCTGCATACTGAAATAAACCACCACAAACTTCTCTTTGGAATCCACAGTCTCGCAACTGGTGACTCAGGTAGTGGTTCAAGAGCCGCGAATGTTTTGTCTGGCACTGTGATGCCACCTTAGTTTATAGACTTGGGGACTAATCTAACAGCCCTTTAGTAGTTTGCTTCCTAGCTTTTTGTTCCCCAATAAATTTCTCCTGGTCCATGTCTAGATGCAGGTGAGGGCACTCCATGACTGTGAGCTATGAGCACCAACTGGCAGGAGGGAAAATTTTCCCATTCAGGAGTGGATGGCATCTGCTTGCACTATGAAGAAGAATGACTTGTGAATGGTGTTCGGGTTCCTGCCTTGGCTCCTCCTTGATCCCCTGTAATTGCCTCCCTGAATGGAGGAGGCTTGGGATAAGTAATGGGCAGAGCTGCCAGACTACATGAATGCTGTAGTGAGAAGACAGCAAATTAAGGTATCAGACATTTCAAGAGGAATGATTTACAATAGCTCCATTTAAAGGAACTTGGATTTGGAGAGGTATGAGAGATGCAGTTAAGGAAAATACAGCATCTTCTCTAAGGTAATTAGGGAAGATCCTCGAAGAAGCAGTCTTAATCTCTCTGGCAAGTCTCTATTTCTTCCATGGCCTGTGCCTTCTTCCTTGTGACTTTGCTCATAATCTTCCATCCTATTGGAAAAGTTTTCTATAGTAATCCAAAGGATCGGGGAAATGTAATAAGTATGATACTGGAAAGTATTGGCAATATCCCTATTGTTCATCAATGGATTGGTTTATTCATTTATGTGCTTATTTATTCATTCACTCATTCATGTTATAAATATTTACGGATTTCTTACTGTTTGCCAGGCACTGAGGATAAAGTGTTAAAGAGGATCGACAAATCCCCTGCCTTCCTGGAGCTTACTTCCTAGTGGAAAAAATAAATAGTGGATCCATGAACAAATAACTAGGTGCTATAATATCCAGTGGTGACAGTGCTATGAAAATTAAATCATGGTAGGAAAACTAATGGTAAGCGGTTGTTTTCATTTTTTCCATCTGGCTCCTTTGGCATCCTCAAGTGAGGCTGGAGTGACAAAGGAAACTTGTAGTGTTGGCTTTCAGGTTAGGGCGGTTTTCTATCCTCTTCGGCCCCTGCCTCTCCCTCCTCTCGCCCTCTCCCTGACCCGCCTTCCCTCTCTCCTTGTTCCCTCCCACCCCTGCCCTCTCCCTCAGGCCTCTAAGATCTGACCTTTAGATTCTGAGGTGCAGGTCGGCTCCTTCCCCTTAGATGCCACGACATTCTCTGTAAACATGTACGTATACTACATTCCTTTGCCTAGATAAACTAGGAACCTCTTCTCTGTGTTCTCATTTTTGCATTCTTGTACACAGCTCTTATCTGCTGATGTTCCTTCTTTCCCTTTGTTTTGTGGGTTTATACTTTTAAAAATTCCTTTACTACCATGTGTATTTGGATCTTGGGAAGCACTGAAGACAAATACCTATATACAATTTACCTAATTTAAATGGATTTATTCGCTTAGTAACACAACCATCACTGTTTTTCTTTCCTCTATGGACCCTGGATATTTTTAATCCTTGTAATTTTTAAATTGTATATGCGTAACATGGTCATGTAATAGCACCTATTGTTATAAATCCCACCCTGCCCCCATCTTGCCCAGTGGAGTTGTCCTCCCACTGTACCAATTCTACTCTGTTTTTAGAGATTCAGTTTAATTCTCAGGGTTGTCCACAGGAGCCTCCAGCAATTTGTCAAATACAGTTTAGGTTTCTCTACCCAGTAACTGTTCACACAGAGGTTTCGGCTCCAGTAAGTTGTGATCCTCTGTATTTTCCTGCTTGTCTCTCCAGTTTGCGGGGGCTGCAGTTTGCCCTGTGACCTTAACTCTCTGACAGATCTAAGAAGAGTTGTTGATTTTCAGTTTGTTCAGCTTTATTCCTGTTGTTAGGATGAGAGCGACATGTTCCAAGATCCTGACACCTGGAGACTCAGTTCAAACCTGCCTCTTTCATGCAGCTTACCCTGATCATTTCAGTTCTGGGATATCCCCTTTCTCTCAGTTCCTATTCTGGACATTAAATATTAGGGTAATTAAATATATTTTCCTCATATCAAATGCTGTATATGTGCTTAGCTTGTCTTCTAATAAGACTGGGACCTCTTGGGGTGAAAAGGAAATGTCCTGTTTGCCTTATGGCTCCCCGGGTTTCATTAGATTGATGCAGATCTGAGTGCCTTCTAGATACCAGACACTGCCACACATTATTTATTTATTTAGTCATCACAATTCCTATGAGATTATTCGTTTCCATGATTTGTTGCAATGGGTGCTCATGCTCAGAGAGGTTAAAAAGGTGCCTGTGGTGACACTTTTTGAGGTGGCAGAGCTAGGATTTGAACTCAGATTCGTTTGATTCTAAGAACAAGACAGTACTCCTTCAAACAAGCTATACAGTCATTTTTAGTGCTCTGTCTGTCTCCATAGACACTAAGTCTATTCTTGTTGATTGAACGAATTGATGGATAAATTATCTGAACCACCTTCTACTACTGTTCTCTTCTCTGTATATTCAGTATCATGGCAAGAACTTGACCTAAAAGTAAAATAGCTGAGATCTCTTAATTTGGCAACTAAGAGAAAGTAGTTAATTGACTAACACACTCTCCCATTGCTTCTCTTTAAGCTTCCAGAATGTTCCAGAAGCATGTTCCTGAGTTCTATTACAAGCTGGAACATTTTAGCCACTATTAAAGAAAACACTATTAACATTTTATGAGTTTACTTCTTTCTTCCTAGCACTGTGGGAATAAAATGGTTTTTGCTAAATATTCGTTGCTCTATTCCTGTTTTTTTCATGATGTTTTATAATTCAGGCCTTCTATATAGAGACATGGGGGTATGTTTTATAATTGTAAGGGTAACCAAAGAAGGGTTTGCAGGAGGTCCTAGAAGACAAAGCTAAACAGTAACCTCTGACTTACTATAGTTTATCGTTAAAATTTCCCCTCACCTTTTGTCTCCCTAAATCTCATTCTTTAAAACAAAAACAAAATACAACTTTGTCCTTTTAAAGACAATATACATTTACTATAATTATTTGGAAAATGCAGAAAAATTCTAAAGAAGAAGAAAATAACTTCTCACCATCTCATCATCTAGATATGACTCTTAACAATTTGATACATTTCATCTCAGTCTATCACCCTCTTTATTTGCTTAAAGCTTTTACTTTAGACATAGTTTATAGAATTTTTATAAACTTTTTATATGATATATATCATAAACATTTCTGCATGTCATTAAAATATTTATAAGCATTAGTTCTATTTACTGGATTCATAGTTAATTGATGTAATCATTGCCTCAAAATTGGTAATTTCTGAAGGTGATCAGGTGTGAAACAAAAAAAATAAAGGGATGAGGAGCAGCCATGCCTCTTCACTTATGTTTTTTCCCCATGTGACTGAAAAAAGAGAAAACTTAGAGACCTGTAGAACATTTAGCATGAATAGATTTCTCATTTGATCAAGATGAAGTATTGGTACTGAATTTACTTTTATCGAAAACATGTTAAAAAAACTGGACAAAATATATGGAGCAACAGTTTTTAAGACATTATGCCTCAGACATTGAAAGATAGTGACTTATGAGAGATGGAAAACAAATGAGGTGACCTCACCATTGTTCCTGCTGACTGTCTAGAGAGAACCTCCAGGACAGAGCGAAAGGGTGGGAATGTAAACCAAGAACTGGTGAGCTGTCTGATTTGAGGAGATAGAACTCAGGGTCTGGGGAAAGAAGAGAAACTAAAATTCTCAAGGAAGACTCCCAGAGAAGAGAAGGTTAAATAGGAAGAGAGTTCTGGAGATCTACAGAATATTCTTGCTGATTCTGCCACTGACCAATGATCCAGGCATGCATGTAGCCAGAGTAAGAACCTTCAGAAGGATTAGGGGGAACAATTCCTAGAGCTCACTCCCACAGGTCTAGGAATAGTTCCCCTTTAGACTAGCAAGAGTATACAACCTCATAATTCATGGGATCAGGTAGAGTATTTAGAAGGGTTTGCTTCAGCATTAGGGAAAATTTAGCCCTAGACTAACTGCTGTTCTAGTCTTATCTAACAAAACTTAAAAGCAGTACTCTGAACTGTCTGAGGAGAATTCAATGCATAACCGAACAAAGCTAAAGGATATTTATAGTAATATAAAAATATCTAGCACCCAATATGAAAAAAATTAATATCTATCATACAAATATTACCATGAATACAAAGAAGCATGAATATATCCATAATTCGGAGAAAAGTTAACTAAATACAATTTTCCCATAAATGATATAAATAGTAGACTAACAATTGTTATAACTGCATTACACATATTTAAGAGGCTAATGAAAAAATTAAGTGGGGACATAGGTGAAATTAAAAAGGAAAAATTAAACTTCTACAAATAGAAACCATGGTGTCTGAGATGAAGTATGGACTTCATGGTATTAACAGCAGATTAGACATTGCAGAAGAAAACAGTTATAACAATAGAAGCACAAGGTTTAGAAGAGAAGAAATGGAAAGACACTGCTGTAAGGTTTTACGCTATAAATGAAATGGTAAAATATCACTTGAAAGTAGACTATGACAAGTTAAATACCACTTTCCCCTAAACCAACCACTAAATATAGTACAGAAAGAGTTACAGATAATAAAGCATAAAAGGCAATAAAAAAGGATCATTAGAAAAGTCCATTCAAAAGAAGGGTGAAAAAGAGGAAAGCAGGAACAAAGAAGAGATAAGACAAAAAAATAAACTAACAAGAGAATAGATTTAAACCCACTATGTAGATATTAAATATAAATTGTCTAAATACCCAAATTAAAAATTAGAAATTGTCAGATTGGATAAAAAGATCAAGATCTAGCTACATGTTCCCTGTAAGAAACCTAATTTCAGCATAAAGATACAAAGAGGCTAAGGGTAAAAGATGGAAAAACACATAGTATGTTAAACTGACCTAAAGAAAGAAAACCAAAGTAGCCATGTGAATATGAATGTTTGATTTCAGAGCAAAGAATATTACCAGGAATAAAGAATGTCATTTCCTAATGATAAGAGTAAATTTATTAAGGAGAAATAACAAATTTGAACATTTGTATGCCTAATAACAACTTCAAAATGCATAAAGCAAATACTGATAGAACTGCAAGGAAATACAAATTCATTATCACAACAATTAACAGAAACCTTTTTTTTCAATAACCAATAGAACAAGCAAAAAAAAAAAAAATTCAGCAAGCATAAAGAAAATCTCCACAACATGATCAACCATCTTGAACTAATTGACATTTATGCAACTTCACCTAATAATACAAGAATACATATATTCTTCAAGAACATTTAAAAGAAACACCATATTCTAGGACATAAAACAAACTTCAATAAATTTAAAACAACTACAATTTTACAAAATATTTTCCCTAATTACAATGGAATTAAATTAGAAATCAAAAGCAAAAGGTAAGAAAATCCCCCAAATTTTGGAAACTAAATGATTCATGGGCCAGGTAAGAAATTAGAAAGTGTTTTGAACTGAATTAAGATAAACACACAACTTTCAAAATTTTGAGATGTAGCTAAGGCAGTGCTTAGAAGAAAATTTATAATACTATAACACCTAAATTAGAAAAAAGGAAAATTCTCAAATCAGTGATCTCAGTTCTACCTTAAGAAACTAAAAAAGAAGAGATAAAACTCCAAAACAGCAGAAGAGAATAGATAATACAGACCAGAACTGAAATCAATCAAAAACAGAAAAATAATAGAGAAAATAACATCAAAACTTATGCATATACATTCTGACGTGTTGGAACAAAAAAAAATTATTACTATATTTGTTCGTAAACTCCTAATACTCATCCATGTAAAGAAAATTCTATAATTACCTAATTTTTTTCTTTTTTATCTGTTTAATAATTATTTATTTTTTTATTGAGGTGATATTGGTTAATAAAATTATGTAGGTTTCAGGTATACAATTACATAATATTCCTTCCATCATCATTTATGCTGCTCTCACTCTCTTCTGTCTCCCCTCCTTTCCATCTGATAGTTATTACACTGTTTTCTGTGTCTATGATGGTTTCTTTTTTCTTTTTTTGGCTTAATCCCTTCACCTTTTTCACCCAGCCTCACAAACCCCTCCCCTCTGACTGCTGTCAGTCTGTTCTCTATCTATGCGTCTGTTTCTATTTTGTTTGTTTATTTTGTTCATTAGATTCCACATATAAGTGAAATTATATTGTATTTGTCTTTCTCTTATTTATTGCACTTAGCATAATACTCTCCAGTTTAATCTATGCTGTTGTAAAGGGTAAGTTTTCCTTCTTTTTTTTTTTATATCTGAGTAGTATTCCATTGTGTAAATGTACCACAACTTTTTTATCCACTCATCTACTGATGGGCACTTGTGCTGCTTCCAAATCTTGGCTGTTGTAAATAATGTAATGAACACTGAGGTGCATATATTCTTTTGAATCATTGTTTTGGGTTTCTTTGGATATATCCCCAGAAGTGCAATCACTGGATCATAGGCAGTTCCATTTTTAATTATTTAGGCAACATCATACAGCTTTCTACAGTGGCTGCACCAGTCTGCATTCCCACCAACAGTGCACAAGGCTTTCCTTTTCTGCACATCCTCATTAACACTTGTTTGTTGATTTATTGATAATAGTTATTCTCACAGGTGTGAGGTGATAGCTCATTGTGGTTTTAATCTGTATTTCTCTGATGATTAGTGACATCGAGCATCTTTTCATATGTCTGTTGGCCATCTGTATGTCCTCTTTGGAGAACTGTCTATTCAGGTCCTTTGCCCATTTTTTAATTGGATTGTTATTTTTGGTGTTGAGTTGTACAAGTTCTTTATAAATTTTGGACATTAACCCCTTATCAGATATATCATTGGTGACTATGTTATTCCATTCAGTGGATTGCTTTTCCATTTTGTTGATTTTTCCCTTTGCTGTCCAAACTTTTAAGTTTGATGTAGTTCCATTTGTTTTTTTCCCCTTTATTTCCCCTTGCCCAAGGAGTTATATATAAAAAAAATATTGTTACAGGAAATGTCTAAGATTTTACTGCCTATGTTTTCTTCTAGGATTTTTATGGTTCCAAATCTAATACTTAAGTTTTTAATCCATTTTGAGTTTACTCTTTGAGGTATGGTATAAGCAGTTTGTCTAGTTCCATCTTTTTGCACATATCTATCCAACTTTCCCAACACCATTTATTGAATAGACATATTCACCTCATCGTATCTTCTTGCCTCCTTTGTCAAATATTAATTGACCATAAAAGGCATAGGTTTATTTCCAGGCTGTCTGTTCTGTTCTAATGATCTATATGTCTGTTTTTATGCTGTTTTGATTACTATGGCCTTGTAGTATAGTTTTATGTCAGGTAATGTGATTCCTCCACCTTTGTTCTTCTTTCTCAAATTGTTGTTGCTATGTGGGACCTTTTGTGGTTCCATATACATTTTTGGAATATTTGTTCCAGTTCTGCGAAATATACCATTGGTGTCTTGATAGGAATTGTGTTTAATCTGTAGATTGCTTTGGCTAGTATGAACATTTTAATGATGTAATTCTCCCCTTTTAATGAGTGTAATTCTTCCACTTATTTGTATTTTCTTCATTTTTTTCTTTAGTGTCATAATATTCTGAGTATAAGTCTTTTATATCCTTAGTTAAATTTGTGCCTAGGTATTTTCTTTTATATTTTTAATGCAATTGTGAATGGGATTGTTTGCTTTCTGATAGTTCATTATTGGTATATATAAATGCAATTGATTTCTGGGTATTTATTTTATATCTTGCTATTTTACTGAATTTATTGATTGGTTCTAGTAGTTTTTGGTGGAATATTTTGGGTTTTCTATATAAAGTATTATGTCATTTGCTAGTTTCTTGCTTTTGGTTTTCTCTAAAACTCCCATTTCAAATAATGTTCTTCCATTTTCAAGTTCCCAATATATTTGAACCAAAAGGTTGTCATATTGCCCCTGATGTTTAGAAAAATACTTATGCCAATGCATGACTACCATTTTGTCTTAAATTTAAAATGGTCTTCTAATTGGGGAAAAGGGGTTCATTTTTCCACCATGTGTTTAAGTTCTCATTAAGATGAATATAAAATGGTAAATTTAATTATCTGTTTTCTCCTTCACCCTGAACACCTTTCTTTCTAGAGCTGTTTTCTGACCCCCAAAGATTTGCCTCGGTCTCTCTCCGCCTCTTACTATACTATCTACCTTCTTTGATTCCCTATTGGCCTTCTGGATTTACTGAGACCAAAGCATTTGTTATTTGTACAAAATGCAATATATAATATTTTAGAAAAATATACTGAGTCTCCTGATAGTGTACAATGAATGGTAATGTTGGTGATTCTTTTTTTGAACTAAACTTTTAATCTTACTTAATTTTAATTAGTCAAAATTTAGACTTAAAAACCAATAATTGATTCAGTTTTTGGAAAACTTTTAAGTGTGTTTGGTATAGCTTGAGTATGTGTATCTACTTTTTTACTTGTAAATTTGATGAAACAGTTCAAGTATTTCATATAAAAATTTAATACCTGAATTAAGATGTACTGTACATATAAAATACACAATGAATCCCAAAGACTTAGTATAAAAAAAGAAAAACTGTCTAATCAATTTGTTCCATATTAACATGACACTATTTTGGATATATTGAGTTAAATAAAATATACTATTAAAATTAACTTTACCTGTTTGTTTTCTAAATGTATCTATACCAGAAAATTTTAAATTATAAATGTAGCTCTCATTAGATTTCTATTGGACAGTGCTGTTCTACATCTTGATTGTCTTGGTGGTTACATTACCATGTACGTTTATTAAAACTCAAAGCACTCAAGACAAATGCCATATGATCTCACTCATATGCGGTATATCATATTTCTTTGAGAATATCAACATTTTACTGTGTTTTTAATTTTATTTTTATTTTTTATTAAGTTACCTAAAAATGGGAGGATAAGATGTATCCTATTGTCTATTATGAAGAGGCAACAAAATGCAGCCTTGAATACTGTAGTTTACATATTGCCAAACAAAAAACAAACACAATCTGATAAGTAAATGTAAAATTACATCCATGATTGGATACAATGGACTGGATTGGATGGAGCAAGAGGGGCTAATTAAGTATCCCTGGAAAGAGGCAATGATAGCTTTTCTGTGATGTTGACAGTGTTGTCTGAAACAGATAAATTCAAGGATGTAAAATCAACAGGGCTTGGTAATGGATTTGGAGGACCTCAAGCCAAACCTCAGTTCCATAAATTACTAGCTGTGCTCACTGAGGCTGTTTGCCCACTTCTCATCTCTAGTCCTTGCTTCCTTATCTGGAAAGTGGGAATAATAGTGCAAGCTTTATACAAGTTTTGCCAGATAACAAAATCTTTCATTTAGGGCCAAAACAAAAGACCATTTGGGACTGTTGGGCCTATCATTTGAAAAGGAGATGATTATTGAGCCTACTATATCCTCTGACCCTGTGAAAACCAGGACAGGGTGCAGACATGATGTATCCAGCCAATCAACATAATTAAATTTCATAAAACTTGTTTCTAATGAGCATTACTCCAATTAAGAAAGCATCTGGTGTTAATTTCAGATAGAGATGGTTGAAGTACTTGTGACTAGTCTTTCAGATTTAAATATCCATTCTAACATTGTGGATTACTAGCTCGAGTACTAAAATGTTAACCAGCTGCCCTTAGGAGAGAAATTAACACCACATTCTATGTGAACTATTTTGATAAAATTACAGGCTGTATTCAAATTACAAGTTTAGTCTTATTGAACAAGATAAATTGAGCCTGTGGGGGGAAGAACCTGGAATGGGTAGATGGGTGGTCATAATGACCACCAATTCGTGAAGACCCTTAGAATTCTGGATTCTTTTTCATTAACTGATGACAGCGTTAACTAATATTCCTCATAGCAAATCCTACAGTGTAATTTTCCCCAAACAGCTAAAGAGCAGGAAAAAAAGAATGATTTTTTTAAAGTTAATGACTCCTTTGTCTTTTTATCTAGAGAAAAATGAACTAAATTATTTTATCCCTTGGTACTCTTACTATTTTGTCAGGGAGATAGGTCTCCCAAATTTCAGGAAAGTACAAGTCAAAGTCCTAAGCCACTCTCATTTTCTCTCTGTCTTCTCTTGCAGCATTTTGCTCACCATTCAGTCCTCTTCCAGACTCTGCTCTGCCCTCACTGCCTTTTGTTCTTTAGGAGACACTCATTAACATTTGCTAATATATGTTAATAAGCAGTAATTAGCATCTTCTATGGGAACAAAAGTGGTGTAAGGACAGAGGGTGAAGATTGTAGGCAGACCAACCAGCCTCGTTTCCTGCTTCTTTATGCTCTAGGAACAATTGTCTTCTTTCAGTCATTTCATAATTCTTTAGTGTTTCTTTGTTTGTTTCATTTTGTTTGTTTAACCATAAATCCTGACAACTATTCTTCATGATTTGGAATATCGCAGAAATGGTATTGGGGGACAGAAAAATTCCTTTTTGTTCTAAGGAATCCAAGGATGTAAGCGTAGCTGCCAAGGTTTTATAACACGCTGTTTTCATCTGGATGTTATTTTGGTGTCCTATTACTATCAAAGATTCTAGCCACAAAAACTCAAATGAGCAACTGTATTTCCACTTTAGCACACTTATTTACAGTGGTCGCCCCTTACAATGGTAATTGCAATATAAGAGTACACACCCTGAATATATATTATGGCAGCATGGTTATATAAGAAATGTCCCATCCCCCAAAATAATCTAAATGCAAAGAAAAAACAGGATTCACCCCTGTTTTTTTGTAACCACAGATAACTCTAACTGTCTTTGTAAATAACTATTTATTTATTAAATATGTGTAGTTAATAAAAAGCCCAACCCTCCAAATCACATAGAATAAAAGATGTTTTTATTTTTTCTGTAGGCCAATGGTGTCATAAAATATCTAATTGCAGTTTTTCACAAATACTCCAGTATATAATTCACTATTTGAGAACTATGCTTCAGCATTTTATAGTTACTCTTCCAATTCGAGGGTGGTAGAATTTGGAAATATACCAGCTATCCACTTCACTCAGTCTGTGTTTAATTTTAATTTTACGTACAATGAAAAACAGAAGGGAAAAAAGTGCAAAAACACTTGGTGTGCACCCTTTTCCTTGTTTTTTATGCATGTAAAAATTTTATTTTTTTGTTGTAAAAGAATAGAAGGGGGTATTTTATTTCAAGTGGATCTTCTTTTTTTTTCTCCTTCTTTCTTTGTTCTTTTCAGGGTTAACCATTCTCTCTCTGAGACCTTATAGTAAAGTGTATTTCTCTACAGAATTCATCCTGTTCTGTTTGGTGGCTACAATACTTTATATTGTGTTCTCAATAAAGTGTTACGGAAAAATGAAACGACCAGACACTGAGGGGTTAGGAGCACGATCTTTATTTACGTGTACGGACCCAGAGAAGACAAACTCCAAACTCTGAGCCCAGAACAATAGCCCCGCATTCCCTTTATGCTGGGTTAAGTGAGGGAGGGTATTGGGAGGGGTAGTATAGATTTGGCACGAAAAGGGTTTACAGAGGTGGGAGAGAAGCATTTACATCATAAGTCAGGGCAATTAGCATTTCATCTTTGGTATCAGCCTTGATTTCCTCTACATTGCCCCCTGTGGGTGCTTAGACAATGCTTTTGTCTGTCTCTGCACCCAGAAATGGGATCCTCTGCTCCTGTTGGGGGTCTAGTGCTGGAGATGGTGGCAGGTAGCGTTGGCTCGGCGACGGTCCACTCTTCCTCCCCATCTTGGCAGGTCCTTCGCAGCTTTAGGGCTGGGATTCGGCCTGGTCCCTATTCCGGTCCCGGGTTGGTTTGCTCAGGGTCAGTGGCAGCCTTGGCTCTGGTGTGATGGATCCATGGAGTAATACCTGCAACTTTTGAGGTGGTGGGGGTAGTTAACAGTATTAGGTAGGGTCCAACCCATCTGGGTTGGAGGGACTCTTTTTTCCAGTCTTTTACCCAAACATACTACCCTGGCTTATGGGAGTGGGCTGGCCCCCCTGTTGGCACTATTTCTCGCCCAGGGTGGGCCTGCCTGACTCTCTCTAACTCTTGACCTAGGGCTTTGAGGTAGGAGGCTTGGTGGGTCTCCCCTAAGGTGGTGAAGTCTGTGGTAGTAGGGATTTGGGTTATAGGGGTTGCCCTTCCATATAGGATTTCGTATGGGGTGTACCCTGCTGAATTTGGGGTGCACCTAACTTGGAAGTGGGCAAGCGGCAGGACATCTGGCCAGGGTAGGAGAGTCTCTTGACAAAGTTTCCCTAAAGTCTCTTTTAGAGTCTGGTTCATTCGTTCTACTTTGCCCCAGCTTTTAGGTCGGTAGGCAGCGTGAAGCCTCCATTTTAGTTTTAAGACTTGGGTCAGCAGCTGGATCACTCTTGCAGTAAAGGCGGGCCCGTTGTCACTTTGGAGACTGAAGGGCACGAGTTCCACTATTACCGGCTCTCGTTCCGTGGCCAACCCCGGCGGGTTGTTTTCTGCTCAGACCCCAGAATATTTAGCCCAGAGGGCGTCTGGGGCTGACACTCCGTCTTCCTGATGGAACCTATATTCTTCTTCTCATGGAAGCACTAGGGCAATAGTTCGTGGCGTGGGGAAGTCCAGGGAGGCCCCTTCTGGCAGGAAGGTGACCCGCGCTGCTGGCTTGGTCAAGATATCTCGGCCTAGTAGGGGGATAGGACAGTCTGGTAGTTAGAAGAACTCATGGGAGATCTGGTGGCCCCCAAGTTCGACCCTCTGTGCCTCACAAAATTTCTGGGGGCTAGCCGAGAGTCCGGTGGCTCTCTGCACGAGGGCTTCTTTCCCCGTGGGGGCCCAACTGGGACGGTGACTACTGAGTGTTCCACCCCTGTGTCTACCATAAAGTCAATGTCTTGGCCCCCAACTTTGATCCTGACCATAGGCTCCTGGGGACCGAGGGTGATGGAGCCTGGTCGCCCCTAGTCTTGGCCGAACCCGGAGAGGGCCAATATGTTGGGGGCTGGTGGTGGTAGGATAACCTGGCTGATGGGCTTCTCCTCGCGCCGCTTGTGAGCTGGACAGTCTCGCTTCCAGTGCCTGCGCTCCTTACAATAGGCACACTAGTCCTTTTCTACCTTGAAGTGTCCCTATTTGTTGATCGGGTGACCCCTGGGGGCCGGTCTCCCTAGTGCGGCGACCAGCAGGGTGGCCCACATTTTCTGGTCCTCAAGGCGGGCTGCTGCGGCCGCCTCATCTCGATTTTCATATACTTTATTGGCGACCGCTAGGAGTTGATTTAAGGTCATTCCTGCGAAGCCCTCAAGCTTTTGGAGTTTCCTTCTGATGTCCGCGGCCGATTGAGAGACAAA